>JARKHS020034944.1:0-27500 GCA_030143305.2 Amblyomma americanum | reverse complement strand
GAGCTATCACTGAGTCGGGAATTTGTCATGCCAGTATTTTGCTTCTTTTTCCAGCCCAACTGAGTTCTGCAGCCCAATCATATTGTACTCCCGCCCACGGTAAAGTTGTTGAAGTCGCGTAAGCCCTCAGTGAGAGTCAGCGACCCCCCCCCCCCCCCCCCCCCCAGAAAAAAAGCTCCATCAGAATCGCTCTCCCATCTCACGAAAAGAAATTCGCATTCCGATCGCATGCCTCGGGCATCCACAAGTGTAAGCTCACTGAATGCGAGAGTACAGAGACAATACGTTCAGGGACGGAATACAAATCCCATACGCGGAGGAGCCCACGGCGTCAACAGAGCTCTGTAATAGAAACGGAACCCTGAAAATTTCTTCTTACTTTCTCGCTTCCAAATCGCCAACCGGTGCCCTTCAGTGTCATGCCTTCCATTATCTGAAATGGACGGAACGTAACGGGCCGTTTTGTAGAGAGTACGTATATTTGATTCAGAAAATAGAGTATGGCTGGATACACCGCTTCATCTGACACGCTGCAGTGAAAAATAATGTTCTAACTCACCCTCACGCCACCGGCGGCAGCACTTCAAGCTTGGGGAGCTTTGCGCTCGGCCGATAGTGCGTGCTGAGGCGGACGGCATAGCTCTATCTAGTCTTTCCAGTGAGGCGGATGGCACAGCTAGTATATATCTAGTCTTTTCAGTGAATGTTTTTTTTTTTCGGAGAGGGAGGGGGGGGGGGGGTGTTCTGTCTCAAAATAAAAAAGTATTCGTTGTGTCAATGGCTTTTCCGTGAGAGCAAAGTGGGTTCGCTGTTTTGCTTTTTCGGCCAGCACGGTCCCTTCACCGGAGCGCCCACTTAAGCCACCACCCTTGTTTCCCTACTTTCTTCCTTTTATTCCATTTTCCTCCTCACTGTTGCTTCTTCCTTCAGAGCAAGAAGGGCTCTGAAAGATATCCAGATTTGCGCCGGTCTGTGCGGCCGCCTTGTAAAGGCGAAATGTGTGTCACGTGCGCAGATACGAATCGCTTCTCCTGACATACCCTGACATTTTTCCTTACATACCCGTTTTTGCGGTTTCTTTCTTTTTTGTCTTGTACAAAACACCGCATCGCTAAAGGGCAATGATGCCAGTGAATCGAACTGCCTCCGAGCGATGTACCACGCTGATAGGTGTCCTGCTCCAACGAGCGGAACTTGCACAACGATCTGTCAAGTCCAGCTTTCAGAGGAGCGGTAAGGGAGAGATTACAGTTCGTGGACCGGATTTTATCGCTTCCGCGAAAGGAAATGCATCTGACATACACAAGCTTATAAAATAAAGGTGAGGCGCAAAGAGCATGATAAAGGTGGAACGGAATAAGAATAGAAGGTAACGATGAAATAAATGTAAAATATGGGTGCAAAAGTAACACGGATGATCAAAAGGAATTGTTAGTCCTAATTGAGGATCAAGCGGAATAAGAAATATTATCTCAGACCCTTGACTATAGTTTGTGGCTGGAATTAGTGTTGTGTGTTCTCTCCTTTTTCATTTACATCGTGCAGTATATAAGAATAAGTGCAACAGGGCAGAATTGACAATGCAAGGTCAGGAAAAGAAATTAGTTGCATGCAGTATTACCCGCTGTGGATGATGTGGGAACCTTATATTGTTTGCGCTAAAGTTTTGTGAAAAACGTTGAATTATGGAGTTCAACTTTACGGTACATTTGCGGTATTTATACTTTTTATTTTTCTTTACATATATGCCTCATTCGTCCTACAGTTTTTGTCTTGGCATGAGTGCAACGCGCACTGGCAACTCATATTCTGGAAACCTCTTAGCTTTCAATTTTAGCCCGTGTTCCTGAAACAAAGTAATCCTTTCTTGACCAAGCAATTTCTGAACGTCAATCCAGTTCATTTCAGGCAGAAACAAGAAACTGAATTGAAATATGGGCAGGAATGCCGTGATAAGCATATAAAAAGAAGCAACTAATGTAGTAACATGTGTGCACCCTAAAAATATTGGTATTTATTGTGCTGGTGGGCCCGGTTGCCTTCTCTTTGTACTTTTTATTGCACATTTTTAAAGTCATTAGCGCGTCTTAGGTTACATTTTTCACTTTAACTAACCTTCCCTTTTTTTCTCAGCGTGTTTCTTATTGTCAGCTAAGAAGCATCTTAGTTATCCAGATTTCGCCTCTTGCCTTCATTATCGCTGCAACTTTTTTAGCGTATTAAAAATCATTATCGCTATATGGCTTTCCACGGAGCTGATCAACCCAGAAGAACAGGTACAATAACAGGCACCTTAATTTTTCGCTTTGGAATTAAAGCGCCTTTGTATCTCTGAAAAAGATTGCTACTTGCGGCGGAAAAGCAGGATTGCGCACTCTTTCCATAAGAGCACGCGCTGTTTAAAGGCATGAAAAGATTAGTATAAAACAGTGCAGTGTTCTCACTGTGTACTCTGTTGCGAAGAGACCAACTGACAGACTCGGGCAGAACATCCCTCGCGGAATTTGTCAACAACGGCTCGAGCACACCTAATCACAACAGTCGACGGTGCCCAAACACCCCGCTGTCGACTGCCATGTTCAAAAGCAGAGCCACGGCTGACAGTAAGTGTGCGCGTACGCAATGACCCTAACAAGCAACGTTTACAATTAAATTACACGTACAAAGCACGTTTATACATTAAATTGTATTGCTACTAATTGTGTGCAGTGCTGTGTCACGCGTAGCCGGAACCTTTCGGCTGTGTTGACCTTGTGAATCGATCGTATGAAGTAGCGCTGCTACCTTCGGAAAGCGGAACTTCTGTTGTTCAAGCAACACAAAAGCCGCGTTTTTATGCGTTCCACAACCGTCTTTTGTTTACCCTGCTTTCTTGCCTTTTTTTTTATTAGCTACTCGACTTACAAGAGTGAAACACCCGGAGGGCTTGTTGACAAGCCGCCGAGGCCTAGCCGGCATTCCATTACCCGATGTTTTTATTTCTGCTTGCAAATAAATAGCATTCTTCGATCCCGAATGAGACGCTTTATATGCGCGGCCTGCGAGGAAATTGACGTTCAGAAAACCACGCATGCAATCTCTCACCACTTCCACGTTTATTCCTTTGAACGGCTATTCTGGGTCCGCACAGATGCCAGCGGCACCGAGTCTGTTGGCGGACGGTGTGTCGGCGTGGAGCATTTGCTGCTTTTCATTTCAGTACGTGCTCATGCACGCAACTTTTCATAGTGTGCGCCTATATACTATACACAGTTGCGTGTATACAGGTGCGTGTGTTTACCGGTAAAATAAGTGCACGAGTGCCTGTACATGTACTGTCGTGAGAAATATAAGAGGGAACAAACTTTTGCCCAAACGCGAATTTCCTGGTTATTTATTTACAAAGTTTGAAAAAAGACCTTCGCATGTTATACGAAAAGAGGGAACTAGTTAAAAAAAACTGTTTGTCGCATATAATTATGACGTTATCAATAAAGAAATGGTCGAGCTTTGTGTCCTCGAATACTTTTCATTTCTGTACGTACGCACGCGTGCACGGGAAGCAAAAGTGCTCATGTGCCTTATACTCAGCCACACATAGCTGCATTGCATTTCTTTTCTTGCCTGTCTAACTTTTCTTTTCGAGCTCCGCTTCTTTAGCCTTTTTTTTTTCATCACACGTGAAGTAGCTGGTCAGCGAAATAATCTTGCATTTTTTTTTCCTGATTTCACAAAATCCGTGCGTTCTTAGAAGCCAGCTGCATATTTATGGCTCCGCAAAGCTGTCGCACAGTTGGCAATGTACGGGTATCCCACTTTCATCGTACTCTTCAAACTTAGTGACTAAGGCGTTCTTGGCGACTGAGCCCAAGGTTGCGGGCTCGATGTCAGGAGGGCGCATATCGTAGCGGACGAAATGCAAGAGACATCTGTGTACTGAGGTATAGGTGCACGTTAAAGAACTCCAGAGTCCCGCTCTGCAGCGTCTCTCATAACCCCGAATTTACCTCTGGAACGTGAAATTCAGTCAATCAATAAGTCAATAAATCACCTTATGCAATTGTTTTAGAAACACGTACATAAAAAAGCAGACGGAGAACAAAACATTTCTGCGTTTGAAACTCGTTGGAACACGCCTGCAGCACCTGTAAAAATCAAGATTACAAGCGTAAAAAGGAGGATAAACAGCTGGCAGTGGTCGCTACAGCTTCAAATACTTTTGAGACCTGCTCAAAATTTTCACATGTAATAACCTATTTCGATGGCTTTTTCCACTCACAGAATGGTTCGTGTGAAAAAGAGAGCTTTTGTAAGCGTTTCTGCGAAGTGCGGCGTGAGCCTATAGCTGTGTTTGCGTCCTATTTTTTGAGATAGCGGCAGCGTGACATAACGTGTTTCCGAAATGCCGAGCTTCCAAATTTAATATAAATAAAAACCTGGTCCCCGACGTTGTTATGAAAGATTTTACTTACGCTGGACTTATTGGTGACATCGAACACGCTATCAAGCCGTATATATCAGCGGTGTTCGGATACGCGAGCCGAACAATTGTGACAGACATGATCAGCTTCTGGGTCGCAAGCGAACTCAAAGGGTTTTTTTTTTTTTGCGTGTAGGAAAACATTTGAGAGGTGTGGTGAACGAACAGAATAAAAAAATAGAGCAAGATAGTGTTCTTGTGTTGGATTTTATGAGACATTGGCAGCTAAGTCCATCATGCGTCAAACGCAAGGTTAGTGTGCTTGCTTAGCAGGAAATGACTAAAACGATTTCAATGAGCAAATAGTTCTAACTGTCCAGCTTCGATTGCTTTTAATTTTGATTTTGTTTTTTTTTCTTTTGTTTACCGACGCCTAGAGTAACGCAAAATTTATGCGCCGTTGCGCTCTGCTGTGCAGGAATCGTTGCACGCTCTAGTTCACTTATTTCCATAATCCGAGCAATCTTGAAGGGCGCATGGCTATAACCACATGTGTGTCCTTCCATAAACTCGAGCTCCAGGATTAAAATTCAAGCGCAGAAATTGCTCAGTTACTAACTCCGCCGCGGAAACTTTGAGGAGTGTGAGGTCGTCTATTTATGCACGCCCAAATGATCCCGATTCTTACGAAGTTCTGAAAATCGTGTGAACTTTGCGCTTCCGATTTCTGAATTCGGTGAGGTCCTAAGCGTGTTAGAGACAAAAGGCCGAACTAACTGGAAGTGATTCTGGTTGTGAGATAGAAAAGCACATTTATTTATAGGCTTATCCACTCCTTCGAGACGACATTGTGCATGTGCGCATGAGTGCGTGCTAGTTCCTGAGTTCACCCCATCAGTCGGCGCGCTTCGATTCTCTTCAGAAAGAAGGCCAATTAGCCAGAGTTGCTTCTCAAAATACCAACGGTTAGTTTTTACAGGCATTCGCACAATTTCCTACGAAGTGCCTCAGTGGTTTGGAGATCTTAACGCCGAATCACCAGGATTTGTCGAATCAGTACTCCGATAGATAGGGAGACAACATTTTCTTTTAATGTACCTCACGCTAGAAACGCGGGAAATAATGAAATTATAGCGGGTGACAAAATCTGTCAACGCGAGTATGTCGAAAGACGTGCGGCCAAGCTCACTCTTTTGAGATATAATTTTGTCTATAACTGCGTTCGCTGGCGAACATGAAAATGGATCCCGTTTGCGACAGGAAGGGTGCTAAATTAGTCTGAAACAAAGAAATCACTGGCAGCTGTAGCACACTTCAAGGAAATGTGGCGAATTTTCAATGTACACAATTATGTGCGTAACGCCTTAAAGCTAGTGTTAACATGAGAGGACACGCACTGTCATCTTATCGCGGTCTATCACGAACAGCGAAAACGAGCAAATTTTACCAACGGCGAATAAAGTGATGCGAAAAGAGTATAAACTGACCTGACAAGCATGTGATAGTCAAATGATGCGCGCACACACACGACAAAAGCAGCGCGGTAATCGTTGGTACTGAAATCGGTAATCTTTAACCATTAAAGCAGAAACAACGAAAGGTGGGAACAATTCTAATCGGACGTAGTACAACCGTCTTGATGGGACGTTCGGTGGTCCTTGCCACAGTGTTGGCTGGTAGTCCATGCCGCTGCACTTCTGAGGATTGCCTGCCAAGAGTTTTCTTTTGAGAAGTCAGTCACAGGTTGTCGGAGCCTTCGGCGCGTTGCCGGGGGAAAAGTGCAGCAAAGTCAATGGCCTCTCAGCCTGGTCTTGATGTCCCTTGTCCAATCCTTGCCCCACCTGAGCAAGGCTGGTCAATCCTCGTAAGAAAGGGGGCCCTATGAACACCTCTTCGCGACGCCGGCCTTCTTTTGCTTTTTCTTTATTTGTCCATGCGTCCAATGGTACATATCCTCACTGTATGATGTTGAGGTCGACGTTCAGGTGGTTATAAGTTACGGGCGCGACTAGAACGGCTCCACCGCAGCGGCACTTTTAGATAATTAAGTTCAGCTATCTGTGGCACAGTTCTGTGACGTAGGAGTCCTCGGTCACCACCCGTAATTCAGGTTTGTGGTCGGACATGAATCTGGCAGATCATGGTGGTCAATCAGCTAACATGACATGTATATACAGGATTAATTATTTATGGACCCGTTGTTTTTTTCTAACACTGTTTGGTGCACATATTGCTGCCAACTCCCCTCTGCAATGCCTGTACGGCCCTGAGGATGGAGCAAGCATTCCCGCTATTGTGCGGGCGCATAACGGCTCAGAAATACAGCAATACAAAAGTGCTCACGCCAAGGCGAAGTTAGCACCACGAAAACCCTTCTACTCAGAAAAGAGAAGCGAAGGCAAAACAGCTAAAAAAAACAGTTAGTTGGCTTTGGTTTACGGATCAAGGTGGGGGCAGAGGAGAGTGCGCTAAACCAGACCAGACGCACTCGACGAAAGTTATGTACATACAACTATGTCGACCGCAGCATGTAAGACCTTTAGGACAAAGTGACATGGACTACTCGCGTTCAACGACAGACTGAGTTCATGACCCTGCATCTAGAGCAGTACATATCCTCTCAGAACGCGAACAAGAGCTCAGAAACTCCAGACCGAACATTTTTGCCGATATTGCCGGAGATTCATACGGGCGGCGAGTTTTTGCAAACTGTTTTATCTCAGTTCGCGCGAGGCGAATACCACGGGCGTTCTGGTCATTCGCCCACAAAACGACGAACAAAACAAACAAGCGACCGTTCCGGCTCCCGCTCCGCGCGATAGGGGCCGAGTGGAGACGCTAGAGTGCGCATCGCATTCCGCGGGCGAATGCACGTTTTGCCCCGTATATATAGCAAGCGAGCCGCATAAATGCCAGCTGCGTTGGTTCGCGCGGCTGCTCCAGAGGGAACTGCGCGCGACAGCTGGCGAGTTGAAAAAAGTTTCTTCCTCTGCGGTTGGAAGAGAGGAGCGCCCGGAGGCCTGCCCGCGGCATACCGTGCCGGATATGGGACAGAGGTGTGCAGCGATAAGGACTGCCGCGGATGGCTGGAGCCTGTGGGGCCTTTATCTGCCGCCTTTTCAACAGGCACCGACGAATAATGCCCGACAGCGCGTTACAGATCTGCCCTGTCCCTGTGTGACGCCATAGTATACAGGTTGTCCCAACCAGGTGCAAGTTAAAATAAATAAACAAATAAATACGGTATAGCTCTTTTCGCGAACGGAACAAATTGCAGGCCGTTATACTGTAGTAGCACACCGCAGTCGTCAGTATATATTCATTGATCTCGTTAGTTAATTGATTTGTTTGTACGTGAAATTGAAATATGTGGCGCTAGTAGCATCCATTAAAGTCCTAAGTTTCGCTAGGCTGAGGACAAAAGTTCCGCTCACCTTCAAGAGAGATGGGACGCTGGGAATGCAAAACGAGCCACACAGCATGACACAGGAAGAAACGCCTTGGGCCCCTTTTCTAGCAAAGGCCGTACTAACAGCATAACATAACTCAATAGAAGTTTCCCTAATTCTCCATGGATTTCAAGTAGCACTTTTCGCGAACTTCCCGGCTGTGACGCTTCGAATGCAGTACGCTTCATTATGCGAGGGGGCAGTCAGTTTGTACAGAAGAACACATTGTGCTGCGCAGGAGTTGAGCATATCTCATGGGTACTATTTGACCAGAGGGATATCATTTACAAAAAAAAAAACTGGTGCATTTCTCTCATACAATAACCATTAGATGACTGTCTGTAATGTGTTCTTTTTCACATTGCAGCTAACTATACTTTTATATCACGACTGCTGCACTCATTTGAAGCCAGGTGAGCGAGAAAGAGGAATGTAAAGGCCGCCAAGCATTCGAGAAAATGTCATTTGTGAAATATGTGCGGTACACGTCTCGTTCCTTAACTGCGTTTTTGTTCATTGTTCTAGAATTTGTCACGAATTTTATGCTGTCTGCAAATTTTCCACTCGTAGAGACCGCATGTGCAGAAGGATTGCACTTCGGAGTCGTGACCACGTCGTTCCTCTGTCGTCCTTGCCTTGTTCTGCGGATTGATTGCACACAGCGAAATAAGTAGCCGGCTGCATAACACACACCTAAATAAAACTGGGTAACTGCGTAAATTGGAACTAGCACACGGCGTCATTTTTAGTTTTAATTTTTCTACTGCTTTCTTGCTTAAACTGGTGCGGATGTGTTCAGTCTGATGGTTAACCATTCGGCGCGCTTAGAAAACATACTCTCAACTGTTGTCAACGCCTGCAAAGTTTAAATGTTAGGCTACAAAGATGCAGAGTATGAAAAAGCAACTGTAAATCGGATTTTCAGAAGCACACTCTCATGTGAAAATTCTTCCTCGTGCAGCAACAAAACGTCTTCGAAAAGAAAGGTAGAGAGAGAGAGAGAGGGAGAAATTGATTACGAGGAAGGGAAAAGCTCAGCAACGGTCTCACTCTCGGTGGACACCTGAACTTCGCTGTTGGGAAACTTATGAAGGTTGAGGAGGAGGAGGAGGAGGAGGAGGAGGAGGAGGAGGAGGAGGAGGAGGGAGGAGAAGACCTTTATTGAGCTCTAAGATTGGTGAGATTCGCGGAATCAGATGGTGTCTTCCATCTTCTTAGCAGTGGCCGTATGCCCCTAGTCAAGGGCTCCGCTGGATGCTGCTGCCAGCTGAGCCCGTCGGATCAGCCCAAGTTGGACGTCCTGACGGTCGCTGGAGAGCACTCCTTCCCACTGCTCCGCACTCGGGTTTGGTATTATTGGTACCGCATCTATCTCCTGGCACGCCCACGTTATGTGGCATAGCGTGGGTGTTTCTTGGCACCATGGGCATTTGTCTGTGTATTGTGTGGATTGTATCTTACTGAGTGTGTTCAAGTTCGGGTATGCGCCCGTTTGAAGCAGCCTCTAAGCTACGGAGTCTTCTCTGGTGAGAGATTTGTGCAGTGGGGGATACCGCTTCCTGCTGCCCCTGTAGTGGTTGAGTATAGCCGAGTACTCTCTAGGGACTGGCTCGGCGTCCTCGAGAGCGATATCGTAGGGGGCTCGGTATGTAGTGTACCCTCGAGCTACCTTGTCGACCTCTCGGTTGCCTTCCACGTCCGCGTGTCCTGGCGCCCACACTATCGTGTGAGGTGAAATAGAGAAATAGGCGCAGTGGAAGGCTCCGGATTCATTTTGACGAACTGAACATTGCACATCATACGGGCTTCTTATGCATTTCGGCTCCATCGAAAACAGAAAGGGGCGGAACGGAGGAAAGTGTATGTGTCCAGGTTTGAGGCCAGGCTGTTGAAGGCATGTTGCCAACACACAAACTGCACCTGCCAGATTGACCTACAACGCATGCAGTTGGCGTAGAGAGTGTAACTTCACCCAGTCAACCACTGTCTACGCATGCAAGCGGCAGTACAACTTCATGCCCTTCATTAATAGTTAAAATGCTAAAAAGAAAAGATCACAAGGAAAAAAAAGAACTTCCATGATAACTCCATCTTTACAGAAAAATGGCTGTAACCTAATAGTTCCCGTTTGGCAGTTATAAGTAACGATATGTGAAACTTATATACCCGATGTTTGAAAGCTCCGTTAGTAACCTCTTCGTTACAACGTATTATTTTCGTTCTCGCACTACATTTGAATTTTATGAACAGACCAAATGACGATGCACAGCGTGAATACTTTTTTTTTTTATGCGCTTCGATATACTTCGTTCAAATTTTGCTCTGTTTTTATATGTACGCCCTTAATCACAAGCCGTCATGTTACTCGGTTTGCTTCCACCCTGTGCCGCTCAGGGTCACATGGTAGGTCCTGTACTTCTCATGTATTTTGATACATGTTCAAGACCCGTTTCCTCAGCAACTACTACTCACAGTTCATTCGAGTTATCTTTAATTGTTCCGCATTATGCCTTGTTTAAACAACTAGGTTATATTTTTTAGCAAATATTCACCAATTGCTCATTGTTTTCAGGA
Organism: Amblyomma americanum; assembly: GCA_030143305.2. Lineage (NCBI taxonomy): Eukaryota > Metazoa > Arthropoda > Arachnida > Ixodida > Ixodidae > Amblyomma > Amblyomma americanum. Next base: position 17,078 of record JARKHS020034944.1, on the reverse strand, counting down.
ATCTTTTTTTTTCCGTTTTCACTGGAAAAAACTTACTGCGTATGTCTGCCACATTGTAGTTCGATAGTTTTGCATATCTGTGTAGATAAAACCAGAACAATTGTCAGCCTTACACCTTTTCTTGCTCTTCTAATAATGGGTCAAATGTAAAAAAAAAATACATTTTGAGTTATAAAAGCTGAAAGGCAAAACACCTATTAAGCTTTAGGGCAAAACCGCATGTGCTGAAACAGCTGTTTAAACGCCACTAGTCGTGTTGTCAATACCAGGGTCAAGTTAATAGTTATTTGCTGGTCTGTTTGCTTTTGTGGCATCATATGTGATTTCTTTGGCATCTCTTCCAATAAATTACTTTCCATCACAGTACACCTCACGTAACCATACCACGATGTATCCCCCCCCCCCCCCCCCCCCACGGGGGATATCCAAAAAGCTTTGGGGTATCAGCGAGAGCATCGTAAGAAGTTAACTCGGGCCATGTTCCGTCACCGAATGCGAGCGCTGCAATGGCGATTCGGACGTGTTCCTTCTAAGGAAGGCATTCTTTGGTGCACGCCCCCAGACTATGCCTTTGCATTTCGGGCTCGCCCGTGGAGACACTCCTTGGGATCCCTGGCTGACCTATAGTTTCTGGAAAACTGTCATTATGGCGTGAGGAACTGATCTGAGCAAGTACACGAGGTTGTCGTTGTGGCCTAGTTGGTTTAACACTGCTTAAAAGGGAACAGCGCAAACACAGGACAGAGAGGTACAAAGGACAATGAGACGTAACAAGGTGCTGTGTTGTACGTCTCCTCTCTTTGTCCTGTGTTTGCGCTGTTCCATTTAAAGCTGGGTGAGTACGTGTGCCACAAAAGGCTCTTTCATAATCTAGCCGTTGTACGCACACGGTGCGTCGGAATGTTTCGAATAACCCGTGCCAGGGGTCGCTGTCCGCAATCAACCTTGGGAAACATGTGACCTAAGCAGCTGTATACGCTTGTTCTCTATGTCAGTAAACAAAAGTAAAAGAAAGCTTCCAAATAGCCGCACAGGAGTGAAGAAACTGCGCGCCTATGTAAGAAGGACACCGAAAAAAACGTGCCAGCAGTCAGTAAAGCATAACATGCACATTTCTGGTTTTCGCCTTACTGCTAGTAAAGAACCAGCTGATGTTGGAAGAACTCCCCAGTTTCTACTTCATTTTTATACCAGAAATGCGAGTGAGAGGACAGTAAAGAATTCAGGTGTACCCGCTCGTGACTTGGATTTTAAAACCTGGCCGCTCTGGCTCTGCTGAAAGGTGGAAATGCATGTGAGTCGCTGAAAAATGTTTCGGAACCTTTCAGCATTCGAGATTAACAAAAAACCGAAAGTTGTATTTTTTTTAAATTTCAGTTTCCTTAAAAGCCAAAATGATTTGTAAGGTGAAGATGCATGAGGGTTGTCCTCACTCTACAGTTGTTTAAGGCTTCGGGGGGGGGGGGGAGGGGGGGGGTCATCCATAAGTGTGCCCTCCACGCTGTTTGGAAAGCAAACCACGTGGCGAACCACCTGTCGTGCTGAGGTATTTCGCGCTGCGTCATTTATCGTGTCCTATTTCGACGCGCCGCGCCTTCAAATGTGGTCAAATGTGGCGTGCCCTTGTGCCGTCGATCATTCCTTTCAGCGCTGCGTGCATTTCCGTTCGCGTGGCGTCACGTCCTGCTCCCTTCGCGTGCCATTGTCAGGTAGTCTTACGTTGACGGTGTCCAGTTGTGTTGTGAGTACGTGAGTGTACGCGCACATTGGAGTAGGTGAGGGAGAGTTAGAAAGTGCGAGTGGCGGGCGTTTTTGTCCGCCAGGCATGTGCGTATATATATTTTTGTTTGTTTATCGTGCCTTCAAATAAGGAGATAAAAAGGACGCAGCGTACACTGACGCATGACTGGCCTATTATGGCGTGGGTTTACTCCCCCGGAAAGTGCCCGTTTACGTAGCTTCGAGCATGTTGCATTGACGCGCATTGGGGGGATAAGGCGGCAAAATCAACCCTTAAAGAAATTCCTTCGCGCAGTCAGTCTGCGGTAAATGTATAAACTGACATCAGGGAGTTTTCTAATAGGATCCCCCTATTAGAAAACTCCCTCATGCCCAGCGTTCTTCGAAAAAAATTTGATTATTGAAATATTGTAAGGTACTGTTATGGGAATATTGAAGGTAATGGTCCATTCTCACGATACGTGGCGAAATCTTTCGTTTAAAGTATTTCCATCACTCGCATCGACCACTTAAGAATGCCATTGAAAAACCAATTGGGAACGTTTCTGACGGGAGCGAAAACGTTAACAGCAAAAAAAAATGCAAACCCGCTGACGGGAGATCTGTGGATATATATTGATTGTTAGAGTGAAATCTTAGAATATATGAAAAAAGTGCGCTCATAAACTCTTTTCCGTTGAAAAAATGTTTTTGTCCAGAATTGCTCGAAATGATTGAGGTATTTTCGAAGAAAAGGAGGCGCAACATCAAGGAAGGGTTGGACCGTTTGCTGTCGGACTCTCACACCTTTTCTGTCATTACTTCTTCAAACATTTGACCCCAGACTTGCGCATGCAAAAAGCGCACACAAAGTGGTAAATGTTATTAACATGCCGGAGCGAAACCTAAAGAAAGAGGCTGAAGATAACTTGCCTTGTGCAGCCGGCTACTACAGCGTGGGTGATACCCGTACAATGGCACGCAGAAACTGGCCTCAGCATAGCACGCGGCTGGCAAGAGGAGGAGCAAAGAAAAAGCAGGGAGCCTGCGTAATTAGCTTTGAATAGCTTAGCTTCGTCATGCAGTGTGCCTTTTGTACACTGTCCCTGCGCACCGACTAATTTAGTGGAAGGCCGTTGCTTCATCACATATTCGCCGAATAACTAGTGGGCGGTCGTGTCTTTCAGACGTGTTACTGGCATTTTCCTAAGTTCCCTACGTAGCCTGGTTGCGTGTTTTTATAGACTTTTGGAACGACTGCGAAGTCTCCAGTTTCGGCTAGGCCGTCCAGCTGAATTTATATTGTTCCTTGCGGAGAGGCTCTTTTGAAACGGCAATATGGCGTATAAGTGCAGAGCATCAGAAATCGCCGTGCCAGGGGACTTTCGCAATGTTTCCCTTCATTTTCTAAACACAGAACCGCGGTTGCAAAGAATGAGAATTAAAATGCAGCATTAAACCTTATTTTCTTTGAATTCTCTGATTAACGTCATTCCGCCCTTCTTCACGGATAACACGCTGCAGGGCTGGTGCCGACTGAAACTGCCTTTCTGGGTCAAGTTGCCTAACCCACGCGTTTGCCCGAGGCGGACCATAAAACGGAGAGGCACACTTATCTGCCATATTTGGGGCTAGCGCAGGGGGCTTAGTTGCCTCAGGAACCGTAAAAAGTTTACTGGCGTCTTTTGTGCGTTAAAAACAGCGCAAGGAGGCTTCTTCGTTGCCTCATAGCAATTCGAACGAGCGCACCTTAATTCCGGTTTTCTTGTGCTGAATGGAGGTAGCTAACCTCCAGTACTCGATGTGCACCATGGTCACATTGTGAAAAAGGAAAAGAAGAAAAGAACGGGAAAAAACAAACAAACATGTGGCTTGAAGAATGCTGAATTCTGTCCAGTTCAGACAAGAAAGTTCATCAGGAGATGACCGTAAAGACAAGAGTTTATAATAAACTCTACACTTCTTAAACCAAAAACTTTAATTTGAAACCCAACGTTTCGGAGCCGGCTCGGAGGCACCTTCAACAGGGGTGACTAGGGGCATTAGCTGGCGTCTTTACCCCCCCCCCCCCTCCCTGCGTCTTTCGCGTAACAGCTTTCGTTCTTTTTTTGACCTCCTGCTCCCTTCCATGCCTACTTAAAGACGCTAGCTACTGCACCCAGTCACCCCTGAAGAAGGAGCCGAGCAGGCTTCGAAACGTTGGGTTTCAAATTAATGTTTTTGGTGGGAGATGTGTACAGTTTATTATAAATCTTCAAAGACAACAAGACAGGCAAATCTGTCAATGTTTAGTTTTTTTTTTTTAAGTACAAGAGCGTCTGCAAGATCCAACAGACTCCCGGAATAGGGAGACCGACCACCAACTATAGGTCCGATTAAAATGCCTTTGTCATCATCATCATCATCTCCTCCACTTATGCCTTGATTGCTTTCGATCAGGTTTTGCTCATCTTAGCGACCTATCAATCAGTCAATCAATCAATATCAATCAATCAATCAAGTAATTAGTCAGTCGATGGGTTGGTCGCTCGCTTAGTCAAAACCAATGATTGATCCTTTCACAAGCGTTTAGAAACCGATTTAACCACAAGTTTGACCTGTAGTCGCGCTTGTAAATGCGACTATAGGGCAACCGATCATAAAAACTGACCACCGATACTCCTGCATACTTCTAGATTCAACGCATAGCCACAGAAAACGACTACAACGGGGGAGGGTGTGACCGCACACTCTCCCCCATCCTCGAACGAGCAGTTTCATGGAGGCAGATCACATTAAGCTTAATTTCTTTTTTTTTTTTTGCACAAATAACAAGTTCTGGCGTATACGGGTCCCGACAACCCGTGAATTTTTCGTTCGAAAATTTGCTTCCGGTTATCTGGGACACGTATATACGCGAGAACTTATTCGTACAAAAAAAAAAAGAATTAAGCTCAATGTGACTTGCCTATACATAGCGTACTGAGGGCACGGAGTTCTGCCTCCTTTACCCTGTTCTTCAAGCCCGATCGAGACCGTATCGTAAACGTCGCGCAGAAGGGGCACAGCCTTGCGAAATCTCGTACTCAGTGAACGCGGCGCGCGGCCCGCATCTCGTTAAACCGGTCGATCGCCTCATGCAGTACCAGCGCACCGCCATATGCAATATCAGCAGCGGGCGATGCTCCACTTGATTACTTAGCTTGTTTACGCGGCCGAAACGTGCAACCCTGTTTTGTTTCAAGTGCGCCGGAATTTCATCACGCAACGTGGGAAGCTTCTGTAACAACAAGCAGCATATTTTATGCAATGGTGTACAGTGCGATGTCAGTGCACGTTAAAGAACCCCAGATGGTCGAAATTTCCGGAGCCCTTCACTACGGCGTCCCTTCACAGCCTGTCACTTTGGGCCGTTAAACACTCATAAAGCATAAGCCATTTTATGCGATGAGATATGCGCGTTAGTTTTTGAATTTTCTGGTTAACATTAGTGTGCCGTCACTCTGGGGCGTCCGAAGAGCCTGTCAGTTCGCCAAGAGATGTGCAAAGCTACTGGCCATAATAGCACGAAGAAAAGCGCTCTTTAATTTTCTAGAACCAGAAATGCTCCACAATAAACTATCTGAAGTGCGGAACGCGTATATTCACGCTGCATCCGGAAACCAAATAATAATAATAATAATAATAATAATAATAATAATAATAATAATAATAATAATAATAATAATAATAATAATAATAATAATAATAATAATAAGAAGAAGAAGAAGAAGAAGAAGAAGAAGAAGAAGAAGAAGAAGAAGAAGAAGAAAAAGAAGAAGAAGAAGGTTTGGCAAGGAATCATTTCTTACTAACATTTTATCACCGGAAATCCCCGCGGGTGTACTCTGACGTGTCACCACAAGGATGCGTTTGCTGATCACTACAGAGAGAGAAATAGAAAAGAGCGACAAAAAAAAAAAAACTATGAACGTCCTTGTAAGAGGAAGAATGTCTTCGGAGCTAAACTAAATACGTGGGAAAAGAGAAATGGTGCAGCAGGTGAACACATCTGAACATAGTTCATGCATTAGGAAGAACAGGTTACTGTTGGGAGCAGAGCTTTGGGTAAGATTTAATGTTTTTTTTTTTTGCAAGACGTTATCAAAAGGCATTTTAATTCTCGAATTTCGCTTTATACTAGATGTATAATGAGGTAAATATCGGCATTATATGCCATCTCAGGCGCAAACAAAATTATCATCCTGAATTATACAACACTTGAAAACACGTCCGGTAGGTAAAGGTTTGCCCATCTTGCTGGCGGAATTAAACGGCACAGCGGCACACCGGGTAGCATCGAACATTTTATAAGACATTGATACAAAATCATTATGTAAGTTGCAGTTACGTTACATATGTTACATTGGAACGATATTTTAGCATTAAGCAATTATCCAATAATGTTCTATGTTGTATTAAAAACATTAGCTCCGCATTCAAAGTAAGCATTGCGCTAATGCTGTGTTCTAAATGTTCCTGTAATGTTAGGAATTAATAGACAATTTTATATGTTAATGAACTTATAACGTAAACGTTTGCGTAACTTTCAAACTGAGCATTTCTTTGTTGCGCTCAAAAGTTATTATAATGTTTAAATCATAACTACAAAACAACATTACAAATATTTTCAAGTGCCGTGTCCCAGAAATTTTCACACTGTTCTTACAGTAAAGACGTTCTTCAACCAGCAATACTTTGCAATAAATTTCTTAGACTGTGCGTGCCATAGATTGTATTCACAGCCCTTATTATGATAGAAAACTTTGCTTAGTATTCCCATTCACCACTATCAGTCATCGGACACCTTCCAATAAGAATCAAGCTTGTCTTCTTGACATCCGTCAGGAAGTGAATGAGTTTCATGTAATTGACTATGGTGCAATGTAGACCTGTCGCCCAGGTTGTTGGTCCATGCAGAGCGATGATTAAGTTGTCTACCTTCACAACTGGCGGGCCTTACTGCATGCTTTTGCGAGGTTATTACTGTGCCATTTTAGAGAAAGTTGCGTTTATGTACAATCGTTTATTGGTAACGTTTATGCATTCTAGGGGCCTTTGTTTCGGGTCTTATTTTTCCGGAATTCCGCGAGTAAAAATCGGGCAACAATTTTCGAGCTCAAGTCGGGTAGAAATTGGGATATTCAGAAAAAGAATTCTATAGTTCGTGTTTTCTTTTTGCATTTTTTTGTAATACGTCAAGATCTAGTTTACTAGAACAGTTCGTTCTTGCTAGACATAAGGTGCCCCATTTTTTGCTCATATTTTCATAAACGCAGCAATCGCGGGTTCCACTAAAAATGATTTACGAACGAAGATTTTTTCCCCTAATCCATTACAAATATTTCTTCGCGTACGTCACCAATCTTCTGGAGTGGAGGGCTCTGGTAATTTCGATTACCTTGGGTTCTTCAACATGCACTGACATCGCACAGTACACGGGCCTCCAGAATTTCGCCTCTATCGAAATTCGAACACCGTGGCCGGTATCGAACCCGCGTCTTTCGGGTCAGCAGTCGAGCACCATAATCACTAAGCCACCGCAACGACTTGAAAAAACGTTTAAGGGCCTTCAGTTAACAGAAGACACCTCTCTAGAATAAGCACTAGATATACACATTTATTTTTAATTTTTTTTTTGCTGTGTCTTCAGCTTTAGAAATGAAAAACCAACATTGTCTAGAAGGATCATTTTCGGGGAGAAATCGGGTTTAACCCGGAAACGAAGGGCCCTAGCTATGTGTACGTTTGACCAAAACAAGAACCAGAAACAAGAAACCTGGGAGAGAACTATATTTATAATAACAATAATACCACTTTATTCTGTATTCGCGAATGACTCAGACGTGCACGGGCACCAAAAAGGCATGCAGTGCTCTGAACTCTGTGCGATTACAAATAAAACTGCAAAACTGACCTTCCAGGCGTAATTTCACTTTCAGTGTAACTACAATTTTGCCTTCTTTAAAGGCGCAAATAAGCATAATTTACAAAATATACTATAATGTTTGTTTTCACTGCGGAGTAGCAAGACTATGAAGACGACACATGCATATATAAAATTATAGGAGGGTCTAAACGGAAATATGTGTGACCCAAAGTGCAACAAATTCAGTCCGAATCGTGCAGAGAGAGCCTAAGGTAAGTACTTCGTGAACAGAAATTGTGATCGTATAATTCACCCAGCGCGCACACAAAAGTCGTAAATCAAATAAAAGGAACGTCTTCTCCGTTGGTTTCTGACGGTGCAGACATAGCGCTCAATATTTGGGGCGTTAAAAAACGTCAACGAAAGCTGCTGCCAAGGCACATGAATACTTCATAAATATGGTACGCATGCAGTTGAACATTTTCAGGAATTCATATTAATCCCGAAGCACCAGAAATTCTGCGAACGAGCCAGCCACACGCTTTTTCCGCCGTTTCCCTCAGGACAGAGAGGAGCACGGACTTAAGCACCGCTCCAACCGCACTGAAGTTTTTTGGAGAATGCATTGATTGTTGCCGAAGGTTATCAAAATCTGCGCTCATAATTCGGCCTCGTAAATTTCGTTCTGTTCAAACGTGAAACACGGGGTTTCAAAGGCACAAACAGTATCAAACTTATGCGTCAGATTTGTGTACAGAGTTTGAATGAGCATTCACGAACTGCGATCGACTAGAAAGACCGCTGAAAGAAAAACAAAAGATGCGTGCGCAACCGAAGACGTACGCACTTCAGCGCATTTTTCGGTCATGCGTATTAAGCCAGAAGGCGCGGAGAATCAAAACAATCCGTCTTTGATCGGGCTGAGCAAGTACGTTTTTCTCGCCCGCCGCAGTTCCGCTAGGGAGAAAACTTCTGCAGCATCGACAGCAGCTAGCGTGAATTCCCCAGGAAGCGGAGCGAGGCGCGGTCGTGGTTCAGACACCTTGCGTTACGTTCCAAAGATGGCGCCACCGCCGAAGCGCGCTCAGAAGCGCTCGCTAGCGCGGGCGGTCGCGGTCGCGCGATGGCCCGTAGGAATATACAGAAAAAGAAATCTTATGCGGGTTCGTAAGCACGTGCATAGTCCAAGGTGACATTATATTAAAATATTACCTTGTATAGAGCAAGTTACACTTTTTACTCGAAATGTGCGACTCAAATGAGCGTAAACAACATACTTCGTGCGTGACGCTTCTCCACGACGAAGTTTCTCAGCAAAACAAAAGTGATATAATATTAAATTGCCTCCAAGTACTCCTTCCGAATAACCTAAAACACTAATATTTTGTTAAGAAGCTTTCTTGGCACTATTATTTTGTAACAAGGGGATTAAAAAGTTTGAAAGTTGATTAAAAACAACATTTACGTAGTTCTCACGCCGTGTAACAGATGTCACTACGTGCATCGTCAACTTCGAGGAGGTTGATGGGATTGCATGGCTGTCGTCCGCCATGATGGTCTTTGAAAAATTTCCTCTATACCTTCGAGTAAAGCGCTTATTATGCATTCTTCATGGAGGTGAGATACCCAGCTTCACCATGGACTAAATTTAGAAACTCTACTCTTTCTAATTGAGCCATAAAAACCCGTTTACACGGGTTTTTTGGACTGCTATCAGCCTTGCAATCGCGTGGCCTCGTGGTTCTCGTACGAGGACTAAGAACCACTCGCAAAGATGAGCAAGCTATCGTTCCGCGCTCGGGCGCTCGACGCCTCGAAGCCCATGCCCATATACCGGTCAGAAGAAATCCCAGATCTTCCGGATTTTGCTGCGATCAACAGAGCAGTGCCTCAGATGCCAACGGGAATGGAAAAAGAGGAAGAATGCGTGAGTACATTTCACAAAGAATCCACTCTCAATCCTGATTGGTCGCTGACATGCAATGGCGGGTGGTTAAATCTCTCTCCGGTGTTTTGCTCTGCACGTTTCGCGTTAAATGCTGTTGTATCGTGGACAGTGTCTGTTTACCAGAAAGCACGACGTGTTGTGATATTGTACTTGATCGTTTGCGCAGTTTGTTGTTTACATTTGGTGCTAGAGCAGCGCGCAAACGGCTATGCGCGGTCGTTCAACCAAACGTGGTGCTCTGTCTTGTAACATGTGATTCTCAATTGACTGAGGTGTTTTGATGTAAATAAACCACTCCTGGCATTTATTTTGATTGGTGATGTTACGTTCCGTACGTCTCTGCAATAGTCCTGTGTTCTTGTCGCTGGAAATTTTCTGCGGCTTTCTCCTCATTAAAAGCGCTCGCATTTAGCGGCGTCGTGAGTGCAGTAAGTTTGTTGTTGGACGCGTGTTGAAGCATAATTTGACAGGATTGTGTAGAGTTAAGTGCGAGTTAGGTTAATTTGGGTGTGGTAAGTGTTTCCTGGTTCGTGAAAGCAACTATCGATGGTCATGGTATCATCAATTTCACGGTCATGATCAGCTGCAGTGCTTGTGTTTATTTTTGTGAACTTTCCTTTTTTTTGGCATGCATCCGTGATTATTTTTTTATTTTGATGGAAATTTTGTGATGTTGGATAACATAACGTGGAGGGCAGTGTCGGCTTTGCTTGCCGGCATTGTTTACATTAGTAACCAGTGCACGTGTGTACCATTTGCTGCTGCACGCTGGTTTCGTGTGCTCTGCCTTTGTTTATACGCTCGTTCGTTTTATTTTTCTCTTATTTTGCGTTGCGCTAATGATTGGCCTGTTTGGTTTGTTTTTACATATGAAGACCACATCACTATTGATGTCTTGAGCCTGCTCATAAATATTGATTGTTTATGAGGTTAAAGAGGATGCAGAAAATTTAACAACGAATGTATAGCTAAAAGGGCCAGTGGCAGCTAGCTGCTGTGATAAAACGACGATTTGAAGTCAACTGTTTCGTTTATGAATTTTACTTATCTGGTTGTGAAAAGTGTTTTTTTATGTATATATAGGAGCATACAATATTTCTATGCCTCACACATATTTTACCTTGTTGGTCCTCATTGCAGTATTAATTAAAAAAACTTCTATGTGTGTAGTGTTTAATATTTTTAGTTTAAACTACTTGAAGGACTGACAAAGCAGCCAGTGTTTTTTTTGCTAGTTTTGTTCTTTACTCATGATTTAATAAATTGTTATAAAAAATTGATGTTGGTAACTAAATTATTTTGTGTGCTTCACGTTGCTTTCTTTATGTGCAGTTTTGAGTGCATTTGTGAGAAAATATAATTTTGGCACCTCAGGGCTCTTCTATTTGCTTCCATTGACACTTTCATTCATTTACCAGTGTCATTTCATTTTGCCTCATTCCGAATTCAGCTTGGCTCATGCGGCTGACTTTTAATGGGGGTGCAATTTATTAGTGGTCTGAGACGTTTACTTATCCACGCAAAATATTTACTTCAAATGTATATAAATTTTCCTGGTTGTTAAGTGCAGGACACTGAAAACATGCTTGAATTTCATGATTATTACTCCAGGTCTTAAATAAAATGCATAGACTTTTTTTTCTGAAAATTTGTATATTTTTTTTGTGAATAAACACGCTGCATGTATGTGTATGAGCATCGTGTGTTTTGGTTTTTAATAAAATCTCTTCAGCTCAGCATTTGGTGAATACTGTTCACATGCCTGCCTATATTGAAAGCGGATTTTTCTCCTATTTCTGGATATATCTATGACTGCATTTACACAAATGGGCAAAACAGGAGTGCTTTGAGTGGTATGTAGCTTGTGGCAGGCGTGAACACATACCTTTCTTTTTGTTTGCTTGGTGGCTGTAAAATGATGATTGTACTCTATCAGTGAAATTTAAACCAAGCAGTGTTCCAGCTTTTGGGGACATGTTTTGTTATTGCATGTCATGATAAGACTGCCATCAAGAACCACTTTGAATGTGCCGTACTTCAGCTTGTGTGGTACATTTTGGACAAGCCAGCATCTTGTATACCAATGAGAGCTGTTTGTGACTTGCTTAACTCGGTGATGCATTAAATGTTTCGAATTTAAAAGAAAAAAAAATGTCCAGGCTCTTCGCTTTTCCTAGGAGTGAAAAAGTTATAGCTGTACCATGCCCCCCTTCCTCCCTGTAAACGTGCCAGCTCTCAGGTCAACTTTGATCACATTTTCCACATGGATCACACTCCTGAAAACCCCAGCTCCTTGACTCGGGCATGGCTTCTGGGTCAGGGCCCACCACTTCAATGGCATCCTCTGTGGCCAACAGAAAAGGGCTGTTTGCACTGCTTACCTCGCACAACAATCACAGTAAAAATGAAATTTCCTTGCACAGAGATATACTATGTTAACATGCATGCCCGGAAACATGTCATGATAAATTTATAAGACTGAAATGGTAATACATCGAGGGCCAAGTTGGGGACGTAAGGAAAAGAGAAGCGAACTGTTGGAGGTGGTTTGTCTCTTTTTTTTTTTTCACTTATGCATGGTAATAGAAGACACAAATACATCAGGTACGTGTGCTGAGAAAAGGATATCAAATTGAAACACTTGAAAACTATCGTGTTGAAAGGTATGAGGGAAATAAGTGTGAGCCAGAAATTGTTATGCAAGGTCTACAAAAGGTCTTGTAGATTGATAAATAGTAGTTCTTTACTAAGAACCTTCCCGTTGTATTCGGAATCTCTTCAACCCCTTTGTAATGTAAAATTGAGTATTGCAGTACATACAAGTGCCCACACAGGTTCTTGAAACATGGAAAAAGCTATATTTTTCTAATTGCCTGAAAGCATGGCAGAGGCGTGCATTATACAAATTATGCATACATGTGCAGGACACACCCTTCAGATCATAGTTTCATACTAGACTATCAAGAAATTAGATTTTTGTTGCCATTTTTGTATTCAGAAAAACTTTGCATGCATCTCTGCATCAAAGTTGTTACATTTAATTAAACCTTTTGAAGCACACAAACTTTATTTTAATGACTCTGTGAGCCTCTCTTTATGTGCCATGGACATTGGAAAATAGTGTTTGCTATGTGCAAAAGAGAGAGAAGCTCAGTTATGCTGGATTGGGGGGGGGGGGGGAGAGAGAGAGAAAATAGTACACCATTCTTGTGTGCTGATTTATCTCGAGGCTAATAGCTGTTCAGTTTTCTTCTATTGCTTCCATGTGCCAATGTATTTGGCAAGTCTCATTTCCTATCGGTTTTTTTGTTCATTGGAGTCGCTTATTGTGCAGGCATATGCTGTAACACGGACAATTGAGCGAGTTGATACATCATTTTAAAACTTTTGAAAGCGCTGCTACGGGGGACACCAAGAAAAAGAATACGAAGGACAAGCACTTGTCCTTCGTTTTCTTTCTCTTAGTGTCCCCCGTAGCAGCGCTTTCAAAAGTTAAAGAAAAAAGCATATGCTGTAATGTTTGCGTTAGTGAAGTTTAGAAAATTTCATATTTTGTCACAACTATTCACTGAGGTTGACTGCAGACACGTGGTAGTATCAGCTGACAGGCTTAGTTTTTGTTAGCTCCTATTTTTTCATAACTGTAGATCCCTTTTAAGTGACGTGACACAAAGCTAGAGCTTATTTTAGTAATGTGAAACATTGTTGCGATTGTTGGGCAAATTATAACAGTAAAAACAGTTACCTTTAGCTTACATTCAGATGTTCACTTGAGTATTGCTTCTCACGTGTACAGTGTGAGAATGGGAAATCGCTGCCTGATCTCTGTTTGTGTGTGGTGCCACTGTAATTTGGAAAGCATGTTATGTGCTAGGAGACTTATTGTTAGGGGCATCTAGAGGAGAGGGTGGTTTTGTACTTCTCATATTTTTTGTGACAGATGTCACATTTGTCAGGCCTGAAATTTATGTACTTATCAGACTTTTAGCATTTAGTTGTGCCCATAAGTACTTTTGGTTCTTCTGTTTGCTTTGGTCTGCATTGGCCTTATTCATTATTTGGTGCTTGGAAGTGCACAGAAGCATAATTTATGATTCCGCTTACTTCAATCAGGATGCCATTTCTCTTTTTCTACAAAACAGGGTGAAGGGAAGGGGGCTAAATGTATTGTCATGATTGCTAAATGGTAAAGTGCACCATTGGTAGAAACCCTGTATGAAATTGCACTGAGAAATTGAGAAGTATAGCTGTTAAAATCCAAACTGCTTACCTTGCAAACTGGGAATGGTTATCAGGATGGTAAAGGGCTGCGGAAATGTGTCGTTGGTTGTTTACGTCTTTGCTTGAGTAACGAAGACATTGTGCTTAACTGTGGCAGGTTCATGTTTAATCACTGAATTTTGTGCATCACTTATTCAAAGTTGTGGCGTTGAAACCCAGCGCCGTAATGTGTGACCACACACGGTTGTTCTGCACCTTGCTATAAGAGTGGCATTGGCGTAACTCTGCTTGAAGTGAGATTGCCACTTCTGGTTTTTCTTAGTTGCATGCCAACTTAGGTGTAGCGGAAAATTTCACATTCAGTTCTTGTTTCGAGAGGCTCAATGTGAATGTTACTACACCTACGAGAGTGTATTAGCATTTTGACGTAAATCCTGTGACAGTGTTCTTAGTAGCGCTAGATTATGTATGGTACTGCAGTGTGTAGCTGGGGATCTTGTTGTGATGAGGGAAGTTTGCTGTGTATTAAGTTTTCAACTTGTTTGTCTGTTAATCACCTTGCTCCTGAATACACACTTGTCCTATAAGTTACGTATGTTTCAGTATTGGCCAAATCCAGTTATTTATGATGTCGTTTCCTTGGTTGCTGGAATGTAATTGCTGTGACGTTTTTCGTAGCATAGTAGTCTCCCTTGACATAAAGCACCTTGATGGTTCCTAAGGCCTTGGATTTTAGTTACTCCTTTTTGTTGATGTTGTCTGTAGGCTCATTTATGTGTGTGGGGGTGTTCTACAACTAATACATTAAAAAAAACGTCTCGTGCATTATTATGGTGGTTGTTGTTCGATCCGCCTACCTAACTTTTGTTACAATTAAAATTTGTTAATTTTTGTCCATGTTTTTCATTTTCATTCATGTTAAAAGCAAGATTAACTTTACCAATCTGTTGGCATCTTTTACAAATAGTGAACATGGGTTGTAATCCTGTGGGTCCATTTATTGTGCCCAGATCATTTTGAGGGCTATTGCCTGTGAAACACACCTTTCAGGTTATTTTGGCACTGTAACACAGCAAAATCGGGGACAGCCCTTTGTAGGGAATGCAGAAGTTGCACATGCAAAAGAATAATGAGCACGCTGCATACTAAGGCCTGAAGCATTTTACTTTTGACAGTAAAATCAGGTGACATGGCATCCTCGTAAGTTATTGTTGCTACTACACAAAAAAAAAAGCTCCGAGCTTCCTGTTCAAAATATCTGCGATACCTCTTTGCAAAATCTTTTCTGCTAAGCATTTTCAAGGTCCCACCATCGCCTCAGATAGGCGCAGGAAAAATCTGCATGTGGGCTCGCATATCAAGTAGCAGTAAATAACTGATGCCTGAAGATAAGTGCTCAGATAAGGTGCTGTCATTTTAGTCTAGTGAGGCACTGCTATTGCCAGTGATGGTGTGGTAGCAGCCATTCACATTTTCATTTTAGGTGCAAAGATTGTGGTCGTGATGTTTTTTTGTTTTGATATCTGCCTGAATTAATGTAACACTCATATGCATGTTTTTTTTAAATTATTATTATTATTCAGACTGTTAAGGGCTGTGCCAAATAGCTACGAGTTAACTCCTCTCGTGTTTTCTTTTTTTTTTTTTTACACATGAATTTTTTTGCATGTGTAGGGGTATTTGATTAGCTCCCATGAGCTTGGTGGGGCAAAAAATTGTTTCGGCATTGAAGGCATATGCTGCATCTAAAGAAAAAAAAAGGGTTAAATTTCAGGACATGACATGAATTTAGCAGCAGCTTTGAAATTGTGAACTGATAGGTTTCTCTGCATTGTTGACCCCTTTATTCAATGAGATTCTCGGCCAGCTTAAATTCCCTACCCTTAGACCCCCTGTGCCAAAATTTGTGCGTCCTTTCCCAAATTTTCAAAAGTGATTTGTTATAGGTAACTGTTGAAAATGTAGTTTTTCATCATGCACATAACCCTGGTGAATTGTGGCGCAGCTCATCAGTTTTTTTTTTTATGCTTAGACTGGCCAGATTCTAGAATGTGCTTTGTCTAGAATATGCCTTGCAGTTGGCTTGACAGTTCAGTGGTGTTTCTGTGCTGTTTGAATATATGAAAGAAAACTGGGAAAAAATGAAATATGCTACAGTGTACATGAGATATTACTCAGCTATGTTGGCCATGCTGCCTCCTGGTATGATGGTAGAAGTTCCCTTTTTTTTATCTTCTCATATTATCAGGACATGGAAAACATCCATTATCTATTTATTTTCTGTTATTACAACAAAATGACAGCAAAGTAGCAATTTGCTCCTGCAGTCGCTGAATAATGAAAGGCTGGGTTCTTCTTACGTTAGATCGGTTTTATTAAACTTTTTATGATAGTAGGCATGCATTAATGAGCTGGAAATGTCCATAAATCTGTTTATAATAAAATAAGCCATAATTTTAATCTATTTTGCCTAGCTGGCCAAAGATCACTACACATATATTACAGTGCTGCCATCTGACATTTCCTTCATGCTTGGAAGATAAATTAAATTTATAGTTTGTCTTTTTATATCTCTTTTTGTAGCACATATTACAGAAACGTAAAAGCAAAGTGCTTATTTTTCTCTTGCATTTGGCATTAAATACCAAGAAGCGGCATGGTGTTAAGAATGCTTTGACCTATAAAACAGGAACCAGTTTCAAGTGCAATGTTTCTCCGGACCAGTGGTTTTTGCTAAAAACAAATATTTAATTTTGATCAGCTACAGACTCTGCTCTGTGAATGAGAATGCCTTATTGTTGTCTGGATATAGTCAAAGCTTCTTAATGAATACCCATTTTCTCCTGGCTAATATATGTACCTGTATTCGAGTGCCATGTCGGCAAGAAGTAGCCATGTGTCAGCATTGGAAACATGTACTGCTGCTGCTTTTCTTTTCTTTGTAATGTGCTCCGACCTAAAGCATCCTCATGCCAACTCGATTCCTAGCCATCCTGACGTTAAGAGAGTTGGTTGACACCTTTCCTGTTTACAGTTGCTTCTGGTTGTGTCTGAATATTTGTTTTTTGCTCCACCTTGCAGGAACACCACCTACAGCGTGCCATCTCAGCGCAGCAAGCATTTGGTCATACGGGAGAGCTGGTCATTCCTACTCCCGAAGTGTACACCATCGACGATGACCTGTTTGATCAGCTGTACCCTCCAAATTACAAGCTCTCGAGGCAACTCATACACATGCAACGTGAGTCCACTTAAGCCTTTCTTGCACATTGATGCCTGTATGGATGACTGTGTGGCAGTATG
>JARKHS020034943.1:0-19973 GCA_030143305.2 Amblyomma americanum | reverse complement strand
TTGGACTCCCACACAAATGAAAATGTGTTATGTAGTGTTTATCGGTATTTCTGTAATGCAGGCATTTACAATGACAGAAGATCAACCGGAGTGCGTTACTGGAGAGCTCATCTTTCTCTCGGTGACTTCTACTTGCACTGCAAGCTGCTTTGTATCCCACAAGACATCATCTACAGTGGAGCAAGGAACTGTGTGTGTTATCGATTTTTGTGACAAGGCCATTGGTCCAGTGCATAAGCAGCCCTACTTCGGCGGGTTTAAAGCGCTGTGTAATGATGAATTTACACTGCAGTCATTAACAGCAGTGTCTTCAAAATTTTGCCCTTCTGCTTAGTGTTCTTCCTGCCTCAACACAACGGGTGAATGAACTTTCCCTTGAAGACAAACTGCTTTTGTTTTTGATCAAGTTAAAACATGGCCATCCGTTTTCCTTTCTAGCAACATTATTTACCATTCACAGCAAGACAGCTTCTCGAATTTTCAAATCAATTCTTGCTAACCTCAAGACAGCTACAAAGACCTGGATATTCTGGCCGTCACGGTTAGTTGTACAACGAACAATGCCAACTAGCTTTCGTGAGCACTACCCCGTGTGTAGAGTTATTATTGGCTACACAGAACTTTAAACAGAAATGCCACCAGGCATTGAGAAGCGTAACCTGGGGTATTTTAACTAGAAAAGACGGTATACACTGAAATATCTAATTGGCATAGCCCTTAGGGGTTGATAACACTCATTTCAAAGGGCTTTGGAGGCAGGACCACAGATGCAGTAATCACCAGTGAGAGCAAATTATTGTCTCTTCTGGAACCCGGTGACGTTATATCGACCGACAAGGGCTTTCCATCCATTAGAACTGGGGTTGGAGCACAGCAAGCAACTTTGGTAATGCCACCTTTTGCAACAAGTCGTCAGTTTAACGAGTCAGAAGTGGATGCTACTTATGAAACAGCATCGGTACGCATCCATGTAGAGCGAGTGATACAACGACTGAAGATATTCCAAATTTTAACTAACAGAATTCCACATGAATTGGCTAGATATGTTGACGACATCTTCCACGTGGTAGCTGTTATTACTAATGTTAAGCCTGGAATCTTCGCAAAGAATTCCTGCAGTGACTGATGCGTTGAACCAATATTGAAATGCCCTAACACATATTCAGAAAAGCAAAAAATAGGACGACCTTATGGCACAATTTTACCATCGTGGCAGGTCCCTTAGCTTTTAAACGCCATACTTCATTAATTGAAATAATGGAACGGTATCCCAGCTTGTCTGTGCTTCAGAAACAAAGTTATTTTTTCTGTCTCAGCAGTGAGTGCATTTTCGTTATCTTTCATGAACAGCGAAACCCAATCCGTTCTTTTATGTTTGTTTCATTACTATACTGTCAGCGTGTTTTGTGATCAATGCATTATTTTTCTATTTTTTCTCGTTTTCTTTCTTTTTCCAAAGTAGAACTGTTATGTTATGTGTTTGCTGTTGCAATGAGCAAAGCTGCAGTACCGTTACTTGTGATGTGACACCAATGTGGTGCTAGGGGCCTAGAAAGAGGATTTATGTATTTCTTTTTGCCGTGGCAATGCTGCACTGTATTGTCAAAAGCTGCAATGAACTGAAATTTTTAGCTTCAACTTGCTGGAAAGGTTGGAAGACCGACAGTAAACACAATGCAGGATTGCACTTGATTTCAACTGTTTATTGCACTGACAGACTATTACAGTGGGGAATGTGGTACTACACATGCGACTTTCTAAAATGACTGCAGTGGAGCCATTGTAAATAGTATAAATAAAATGTACTGCATCCGCACATAATAACCGACTGCTCAGCCTTATGGCCAGTGAAAGGGCTGCTTGGTGGGGAATATCACATTTTTCTGCTTTTGGATATTGCCTCCAAAAAATGTTGAAAATAAAACTGACGCAACTTTGGAACTGCCGAAGGCAAGAATCTATTGTCCCTCACAACGGGAATCGTGAGGGAGTCCAGACTTGAATATACATAGAAGTAGCACTTTTCGAGGCCAAGAGCATGCAAGCTAACTTGTATGTGTGTGTAATATGGGCGATTGCATCTTAAATGCAAGTCTTTGTCGAACATAGGTACTTTAGCGAGGGCCTTTCTGTCAACTTCTGGTTTCTCCTGGTGTAGGGAAATTTTATTTTGAGCAGAACTGTTTGGCCGTCTTGATCACTGAAATCACATTTTATTTAGTGAACGACATCCTTTCCGGAGAGCACGCCAATCATGGATTATCTGAGCATACCACAAGGCCAAATTGAGAGACCCTTGTACCATGTTCAGCCTCAAATTGTTTTCTCGCCCCTGGCTCCTTTGCCAAACCATATTGTAATGCAGGACCAGTGAACTGTGTTTCTGAGACAATGCGTTGAGCACGGTCATAGAGGAGCTCTTCATTGTAGGTCAGTGCCCTGTGTGCGTACAGAAGAAAACAACAAAGCTGTTTTAGCACTGGCACGTGCACATGAACACCAGAAGAGGTTCTGTGCTGCGCAAAAGAGAAGCCAAACACTACTGATATACCTTTGCGGCTGTGATTCTCCAGAATCTTTCATTACCCCAAAGGCCTCTGTCTGTCTGCTGGAGCATGTCTTTGATGTCCTTTGCATCCGCCATAATGCACTGGTGATATATTCTTTGCTCAACGCCTAAGAGCCTGCATGGTTTAAACAGCATCGTGATACAAGATCATTAAATATTAATTTGGTCTTTGAAAAAATGTTTCCTTAATTCCTTAATAATGACATGCTGAATAAAGAATTAAATTACACAAACCTCTCAGGAGAGTTAAGTCGTTTAAAAATCATTCTGCCTCTGCTTTCTTGTAATTCATAACAGTGAAAGCTTTCTCCTTTTCTGGGCCATTCAAAAAAGTTCTAGTTCCTTTTCAGAGCATTCGGAAGCGGCTGGGCAACTTCGTCGTTGGGTAGTGCCTCTGCGCGAAGCATGTCGGTCAACGGACATATGATGTCCGCGAAAAACCTTATCACATGGCCGACATCAACGTTTTTCGCACGCAATCAAACGTAAAATAAGATTACATCAATGTACATTCGCAAATATCATCAAGGCATCTTGCTTTCAGAACGAGTGGGGTGATTGCATTTCAGAGCGTGACCAAAACAAGTTACCGTTTTCTTTTCTCGGCCTATGAACATTGAACAGTTTCGGGTAAGCTTTCCGCGATGACTAAAGGCCCCCAAGGTCGCGGTTGGCTTGTGCAGGAGCTACATTTGTACTGTTGAATGTAGAGAGCAACGGCAGCCATGTGCTGACATTTTCCCGCTACGCCACCTTGGCAGTCACAGCTAGCTCTGCGGATTCTTCGGCTTCCGTCGATCTAAAACACCAGTACAGCGATAAAAATATGTACGTCGGCATCTGGACTCTCACATTTGTTTAGAGCACTTGTACAGTGCTTTCGAAGAAACGAAACTTACCTCATGCGTCGCGGATTTTGTCGCTGCGTTTATTCTTGTCTGCGGTATGCATTTTCCCGCGATTTCGGAGCCATGAGCAAGCTCAGCTTCACTAACGCCGCAGACGGGGCCCTCTTGCAGTAGTAGTGTACCCTTTTTTAGGTTTGCACCGCGAAAAAACAAAGCGTCAACGTCTTGAACTTCTAGGAAACCCGTCAATAAAACAACGGGCACGTTCTTTACCGCCATCCCGCTGCACCGCGTGAGGCGCGTCGTCTGCTGCAGCTATCCCCCAGCGAACGCAAAAGCGGCTACGCGGTGGCGCTTCACGACAACCGAAGGTGGCGGCGCCTGGCGGATGCAGGGTGCCTATAGAAATCAACATGATAGATGCCACGTTCCGACACAGGAAGAGAGGAGAATTGGCCGGAGAACAAACTCGGCTACATCTTAGCTTATTTGAAATCAAGAACAGCGATTGCGAACACATGTGATGTGAAGGCCGTTAACCGATGGCCATAAGTGATAGGATCGTAGGAGGATCAAGCGAAACAGACGGCAGAAAACCAGATGGACAGATGAGATAAAGTAGTCAAGGAGATAAGGTGGCCGAACCTGTCAAAGGACACGAATAGTTTGAGGGATATGGGAGAAGCCGTTGTCCTTAACTGGGATTAGTCAGGCTGATTTACATGAGGGTGATGATTAGAGAGAAAATATAGCGCACGCTGCCTCATAGGGGACGCCAAGAGAAGCTTGTGCCATTCAGGAAAACTGCAAAGGCTAGAAGGCCTGTTGGAATGCATTCGGTGTTACAACGCGCAATAATTGCGACATTTTAAAAAGACAATGGCGTCAAAATGACGTCGACAAGACTTCCACGCTGTTCTCAGCAAATCCGTCTCCGGCGAATGACGAATAGTACTCTGCATATGTGAACTACGAAGTAACGAAATAGTCTCAGAATATCTTACCGATTCTTTACACACAACCATGAATTAAACCAAAGGGACATTAGCGTAAGCCTCCGATAACTGTACGGAACAACGTTCACTCTTGCAATGCATCGAGAAAATATCGAATTATCAATCGCCATGTTTCGGCAATGTCGAATATACAGGTGTACCCACATAAACTGAGCCAAGGTTTTAAAAATGAAAGCCACTTCGGACACGAATGAAACCGAGTGCCTAATATTGGCACTAGCCAAGACTTACTCAGGTTATCTTTATTTTTCCCATAACTGATTCATTAGCTTTGTTTAATTCATCAACTTTTTAAGTATTCTGTACTGATCACAAGAGTGATACGCAAAGTCGTAGAGCACCTTCAGAAACCTTTCAAAAACTTGTTTCCTACGCGATATATCTCACGTGGTCCTTTTTCCGCGCTCCATAGAAAACCCGTGAAATATGAAAAAAGCACATGACAGGGCGCTTGCGCTTAAGTGTGAATTGTGCACAAATGAGCACAATTCAGACTTTTTGAGAGAGCATTGGAGGCTGCACCGGCAAGCATAACGGTCCGCTGTGGTCGCCGCCTCCTGCAGGTCGGCCTCAATGTCTCCGAGGGAGCCCTGCGCGGCCCACAGTGTGATGTCATAGGCATACAGAGCATGCTGCACACTGGCGATAGCGCCTAGCTGGGCCGGTAGGTGCAGCATAGCCAAATAGAATAACAGGTAAGTGAGCACCGCGCCCTGTGGTGTACCCCTGGCTCCTAAATGAAAAGGACCAAGTTCGTTATCCTGTATTCGAATGGAAGATTGTCAGTGGGTAAATAATTCCCGCACCTATTGAAAATGTTTTTTCGGGGGAATGGAAATGGCCCATATCGGCTGGCACCTGAACCGGTTCGTAAGGGAAGGGATAAAGGAGGGAGTGAAATAAGGGAAGAAAGAGGTGCCTTAGTCGAGGGCTCCGGACTAATTTCGATCATCTGGGGATCTTTAACGTGCACTGACATCGCACAGCACACTGGCCCCTAAGCGTTTCGCCTCCAATAAAACAGTTCCGCCTCGTCGGGTTCGAACGCGGGGAACTCAGGATCAGTTGCCGAGCGCCCTGACCACGGAGCCACCTAGCCGCAGTTAGTTTGAAACAGGTGAGTGAGAATGATCTTGTGGGTAACGTTGTCGAATGCTCCCTTAAAATCTAAGGCGAGCACGACCTTGTCATTGTGGGGGAAATCGGCGGGGTCGAGGAGAGCCCAACTGAGTTGTAGCAGGACATACTATGCAGATATACATGGGGAAACCCAAACATGGTGTCTGCGAAAAGACATTGGGATTGCATGAACTCGGACAACCTGTCGGATACCATCGTCTTCACGAGTTTGCCGACACAGGAAGTCAGAGAGATGGGACGGAGGTTGTCCGTGTTGATGGCCTTGCCAGCTTAAAGGATCGAGGTGACCAGGGCGGTCGTCCAGTCGATGGATAGTGGCACTTCCTTAAGCCGCACTCAGTTAATGTTATTCAAAAGGATAGAATAGGATAGGATACACTTTAATGATCTAACCAGGTCTTTCGGTCAGACAGAGGTCTTTATCTTCAAGCAGATGTCTCCCTACGTCTTGCAGAGGTCGGCGCCCCTATTCCATATTCCAGGGCACAGCTGTGTTTGGTCGCTCGCTGGGCATGGATGACCAATCCTCTTTGGAGGATTGGTTGCCGCTGGGGAGCACACTCTCCACTGCTCCGCATTCGGATTTTCTGAGCCATGGAATGCTTTATTTCTGTCACATTCCCAAGCAATATGGTATAGGGTGGGTGTTGCACGGCACCATGGGCAGATGTCCCTGTATTGGTTCGGGAACATTTTGCTAAGTATGTGTAAATTGGGGAAGGTTCCAGTTTGCAGCTTCCTCCAGTAACTGCTCCTTGTTGATTTAATTTGTTGTGAGGAGGAGTATAATTTAGTCTCGTCCCTCTGTAATAATTTAGAATGTCGGAGTACGTCGGGATTACCCTCAAGAAGACCTCCGGGTCTTCGTTCAAGAGTGCTCGGTTAGTGCACTCGCAAGCGACTCTATCGACCGTTTGGTTGCCTTCTAACTCATTGTGTCCCGGTATACAGAAAATGGTGTGTCGAATGTGATCTTTGGGTAGGCTTGCGCGAAGGAGGATTTGGAGCGCTTTATGAACTATTCTGCCGTTAATGTTGTTTGTGGGGACCTGCCCTGCAGCCCCCTGTGTTTGCTTTCCCGCGAGGCACCGTGCAGCCGACCGTCCGATACGGTGGGCGCCGACCGCTCAGAAGCTGCTTTGTGCAGTGAGCGGGGTAGGACCACCCCCCAAAGCTGATGTCTCCTCGCGGCTGCGCGCACATAACCCGTTTTGGGTCTTTGTGGAGGTCACGGTCGTTGTCAGTGGTAGTCAGGCCTGAGTCTTTTCGGAGCTGCCTGCACCACGCCAGAAGAGACACGACCACCGGACCGTGGTGTTGAGAGGGGGCGCACTTTGATGCCCGCCCGTTTTTTTTTTGTAACCTCGCACGAACTGAGCAGTCTCGTTCAACTCGAGAAAGGGCTTTGTTCGCTCGAACTTTGCGTTTGCGCAGCCGCCGACACGTTTTGCTAGCGAGTTAGGCATTATGACACGAGGCCCTTGCGGATGCCGTTTCCCCTCCCGTGACCTACGTTAAAGGCACGCCGAGAGCGTTTCGGCAATTTTGCAGATCCGGTGGAGCCACCCAGGCTTGCTGTCCGGTGCACATCGTCTCGCCGTAACCTGCTGCGACAGTGCGGCCTGTATCCTGTTCGCCGCATCCATCCGGGACAGCTGTGGCGAGACCAGTCAGCAGTCACCTACGGCTGCTGCTGCCCTGGCGACAACTGCAGAACCCTGGCCTGCAGTTTTCCCACCTGCCTTCTATTCGCGGGCCTGCGGACACGGTTGTCCGCGGGCCATGCGAGTCGTCAAAGCGGAGACCTACGCGCCGCCTGCGGAACACCACCATGGCAGCGGCGACGATAAACGGCGAGCACCAACTTACTGTGTCTCTGCGTTTTGCTGCAGATTGCCTTCCACCGTCTGAACTTTGCGCCCTAAACCAGCGAGCGGACTGCACGAGCCTGGCAAGCGTTGACTTGCCCTTACCGGCTAAAAGGGGCGGTTTCCTTCAGCGGTTGCGGCTATCGGCGGCGGTTTCACCTCACTCCTGACGTCACCGGACGCAAGCTATAAAGACAGCGACCCATCGCCTTCGGCCTTACTTGGCAGCGGCGACGATAAACGGCGAGCACCAACTTACTGTGTCTCTGCGTTTTGCTGCAGATTGCCTTCCACCGTCTGAACTTTGCGCCCTAAACCAGCGAGCGGACTGCACGAGCCTGGCAAGCGTTGGCTTGCCCCTACCGGCTAACAGGGGCGGTTTCCTTCAGCGGTTGCGGCTATCGGCGGCGGTTTCACCTGACTCCTGACGTCACCGGACGCAAGCTATAAAGACAGCGACCCATCGCCTTCGGCCTTACTTGGCAGCGGCGACGATAAACGGCGAGCACCAACTTACTGTGTCTCTGCGTTTTGCTGCAGGTTAGTGTAAAAACTGTATCAATTTTAATTTGCCTGTGCTTCTTTTCTGACATCGTCGCTGCTGCCAGTTGGTGCGCTTTGTTCCCGTTCATTTTGTGTTTGCGCGTGTTTGCATTGACTTGTCTTCAACCACATGGCGAAAGACATAGCCAAACTTAAAGAGGAACTGAAGGCTGAACTAGCCAAGATGAAGGAAGAGTACAAACAGGAAGTGAAAGCTTCACGGGAGCGTATCGAAAGAGAGCTTCGAAATAAAATCAGAGATCTAAAGACTAAACAACGAAACATGACAAAAAGCCTTGACTTTGCCCATGACTCTTTAGATGAGCTAAAGAAGAAACTTGAGGCTGAAATTTTGAAAAATGTTAAGCTTGAAGAACAGAATCGGGAGCTTCACGCGAGGTGCACATCACTAGAGAAAAATCAAGATGAACTTGTGAAACGCATGGTCCTCATGGAGCAATACTCTAGAAACACGAACATAGAAATTCATGGTGTTGAGAAACATGATGATGAGAATGTGTTGCAGATTGTCACTAAAATTGGAGAGAAGATTGATGAGCCAATCATTGAAAATGACATTGAATGTTGCCACAGAGTTCCTACTAAAAATCCTGACAAGAGTATTCTTGTTGTTCAGTTCAAGTCTCGAGCAAAACGTGATAGCGCACTGAGGAAAGGGAAAAAGGCCCGTCTAACAAATGAGGACATTGGGATTAAAAACACGGCACCAATATACATTAATGAGCACCTTTGTCCGGCCCTGAAAAGACTCCTGGGTATGGCTGTAAAGAGGAAGTATGCTCACAACTGGAAGTCAGTGTGGACTTTCAATGGGAAAATCTTTGCTAAGCAGTCCGACACCTCGGATGCTATACAAATAACTTGTGAGGCTGACCTTGAAAAGATTGAGTCAAATCCGTGATTTTGTTGTTATTGCCTAGACACACTTTAATCAAATCAAAATGGAGTATCACAGCTTCGTCCTATCAGAACGCATTCGACCACAGCAACGTTCTCTAAAAACAGTGTTACACTTTAATGCTCGTTCTGCTCATGGAAAGCACGATGACATTATTTGTTTATTAAGTCAGTTTTCTTTTAAATTCAGCATAATCATGATGACTGAAAGCTGGTACTATGAAGGCTGCGATATGCTTCATCTTGACGGGTATAAGAATTTTTTCATGAATCGTGAAATTCGACGTGGTGGTGGTGTTGCGATTTATGTACAGTTGTGTACAAAGTGCGAACTTCTTCCGGAATTTTGCAAGGTTACGAATGAATATGAGTTTCTCACTGTAAAAAACAACTTTGAAATTATAACTGTTATTTATCGTCCACCAGAATGAAACTTGGTATCGTTTTTTGAATTCTTTGATCGGCTCCTGGAGTATGTTCGAAGCAATAACTTTCAGTTAACTTGTGGAGGAGACTTCAATATAAATACTTTGCTTAATACACCAAATGTTGTGACTTTATAACTCGTATTCATTCTCTGGGTTTCATAAGCGTGATTAATACACCAACCCGTGTCACTTTATCCACTTCATCTGCACTAAATTTGTTCATTGTCAATTCTGAAACCTCGATTCACAGTGCTGGCACAGTAACATCTGACATCAGTGATCATTGCCCAATTTTTATGTTTTGTGACCCTGTAATGAAAGTGAAAAGTACCTCTGAGGAGATAACTGTCCAGCATATGACTGAGGATTCCCTGAGGGCGTTTCAGCATGACATTAGCCAACAAAACTGGTCCTCGGTGTATAGCAAAGCGAATGCCAGTGAGGCGTATTTAAGATTTCTTGAAATGTTTTCTCAAATCTATTCCAAACACTTCCCAATAAAAACCTTTAAGGTATCAAAAAAGATAAGAAAACCTTGGGTGACCCATAATCATTTAAAAGCTATAAAGCAGAAAAATGCTCTTTTTCATACATTTCTAAAAATGCGAAGTCCTGATGCGCTAAAAAAATTCAAAACTGCCAGAAATAAATTAAATGCTGAACTCCGACGAGCAAAGGTTGCTTACTATGAATAACTTTTTGTAAACATCTATAGACACCAACCAGCTGCAGCGTGGAGAGTAATAAATAGTGCACTAGGAAGAGATAAAAAAGATGCACTCCCTGATCAAATGATTTATAGAAACCACCCAGTTACCGGTCGTGCTCTTGCCGACTTTTTCAATAAACATTTCATCGGATCTTCTGCACACGCTAGCAGTTACATAACTAGCGAAGATATAGGACACTCACGGGCTGAAAGTATATTTCTTCAGCCAACAGATCAGGCAGAAGTATACAGAACGTTTATGTCCCTGAACAATAGTAAAGCGCTTGATATTGATAATATCCAAATTAAACCCATTAAGTATATTTTAGAGTACATAACTGCTCCACTTACATATATTTTCAACCTATCTATTGAATCGGGAGAATTTCCCGCTGCAATGAAGAAGTCTAGAGTGTCAGTTATATATAAAGGAGGCGATAAAAACTTACCAAAAAATTATCGTCCAATATCAATAATACCTACGTTTGCTAAAGGTTTCGAAAAGATATTGCACTATCGTTTTAACCAATTCTTTGAGAAGAATCATCTCATTTCTGATGCACTATTCGGCTTCAGAAAAGGACGTTCAACTGAGCTAGCTTTATTGGGGTTAAAGGAACACGTGCTGCAAAATATACAAATGAAACTAATAACCCTTGGCCTCTTTATAGACTTTAGTAAGGCTTTTGATTCCCTTGATCATGGTATCCTAACTCATAAGCTCTCAGTCTATGGGATTCGTGGCAACCCTTTATCTTTAATAAAATCTTACTTAGCTGACAGGCAACAGTGTGTATATATTCGAAACCACCAATCATCTCTACTACCTATAATCAGAGGCGTACCTCAGGGAAGTGTACTAGGCCCTCTGCTATTTAATGTCTATTTAAACAGTATTGTGAACATTGACCAAGGTTTAAAATTCATTATTTACGCTGATGACTGCACGATTTTGTTCTCTGGTCCTGATGTGAATGAACTAGTCACCAAGTGTAATCAACTTCTTAATCGGCTTCGTGAATGGTCTGATATTAATCTACTAAAAATTAATCCTGCAAAAACGAAAGTTATGTTATTTTGTGCAAGAAACAAAAATTTTCGTCTAGAAAAAAGATCATTTGTGGTGGTGAAGAAATTGAAATTGTTCACGAACACACCATACTAGGTGTAACATTTTCTTCACACCTTACATGGGATTCGCATGTTGAAAAGATAATAAATAACCTCTCGTTGGTAACAGGTGCAATTGCTCGTTGCCGCGCGTTCCTTCCTGGTAAAATAAAGCTACAAATATATAATGCATTATTTGTCTCGCAAATAAGCTATTGCTCATTAGTCTGGTTGACAACAACTAAGACCAACCTAGAAAAAATTTACCTTCTGCAAAAGAAAGCTATACGTCACATTGCCAATCTTGATTACCTAAGCCACACACGGCAAGCTTTTGAAACATTCAGTGTGTTAAAAATTCAAAGTATGTATGAATTCCGAATATTGCTTTCATTTCATCTGTCGTCATCCTTTAGGTCTATGATAGAAGGCACTGCGCTACTGAAACAGAACGATCACACAGTTAATACTCGCAACACAGACACTTGGTTAGTTCCCCATTTTCGCACTGACTATAAGTTCCAAGCACTACAGCACAATCTTCCAGTAATTTTAAATAGATATAATGACATAAATAACCCTACTAAGAAAGCATTGCGCGAATTATTTCTTCAAAAATAATTCCTGACGTATAATTCGCGCCCAAGTACAGCTGCTCCCTTGTATCTTATCTAAATATGTTTTCTGTATTTCCCTATTGTAATTTATTGATGATTTTGTGCTTTCTGGCTGTCCTGTTTTTTTGTGAAAACTGTAACCTGACTATGTGTTCGTTTTTTTGTGTGTGTATGTAAATGTTCTCAACAAAGTCTGCTTCTATGCCTTGCAACGGCTGCATGGGCCTCGTCAAGCTGTATACCTTCAGCTTTTAGTCTAGGCAGCCGCCAGAATTTTCTGGAAAATAAATGGAATTGAATTGAATTGAAGTCTGCGTGGACGCTGTCGGCGTGACCTCCGCTGCAAGACGTGCCTCAAGGACATGAAGACCAGGAGACTCCTCCATAGCATGTACTTTCAGGCGCGTGGGCCTATTTAAAGTTGGGGTGGGGGGGGGTGTTTGCTTTCCCGCGAGGCACCGCGCAGCGGCAGTCTCACCTCGAGGATGAACGCATTCTCTTGTCAGTTACATTAACTGGCAAGAGAGGGCGCCAACATCGCTGCGCGGGAGACTGCCAAAGCCCGCGCGCGGAAGAGGGGGCATGGGGCGCTTCGGCTGGGATCGTCTGCGCGAGCGGACGTGTCGCACGCGGCTCCGCTCTTCGCCGCCGGGGCGAGGAAGCGACGGGGAGACAGGTTCCCGTACTCGTACCGTCCGGCCTTCGGAGTATATATCCCTTGCCCTAGCGCGGGCGAACATTCGCTCGGAACCTTGCTGGTGAGTCGGACGACCTTGATTCATTAGCGCACCTTGTTGCTAGCTGGCGTTATTGTTGCTGTAGCAATAAATGCCTGTTTGTGTCAGCCAATGTGTCGCTCCTTTGTTCCCCCAGAGCAAGGCCCGCCGTGGTCGGCGGTCACGGGGTGGGGTCCGGGCGGCTTTGAACCGTGTCAGCCGCGATTGAGCGGGGAGAATGTATACTTATCTCCCCAAATCAAACGCCAGAAGTTACGGCATGCCTCTTTCTAATCTGTGAGGATTGTTAAGGAATTATTCGCGCGATAACCCTCCGAGGCCGCTTGAGCAACAGCCATTTCCTCTCCCTCGGTTACCGTGCAGTCTCGTGCTGACGCCTATTATTCTGAGCCTATTAGTGTCGCGACGACTTTTTGCTCCTTTGTTCCCCGTCTCCGGGGGTACATCGCGGCGTCCGTGTAGACCGTGTTCGCCTTGGCTGTTAAGTATTTTTCTACATATTTCGCTCGGGCGTTTCGCCTAGCTGCGTGTCAATATGGATCCATATTTTTGGGGAGCGAGCCTATTCTGATGGTGCTGAGGAAATTATCAGGCAGACTCGCTGTTCTCTGCTCTGTTCTCAGCGTTGCTTGATGCCCCAGTCTTATGAGGAGCGCTCTGCCAGTGGTCGTCTGCTGGAGCCTGTCTCGATGTGACTCTAGTTGCGCTTCTTTGAGTTCATCCAACGAGTTGTCAAGTCCGAGGGCGAGCAGCTTCTCCGTTGATGTGGTGGCTGGCAGGTGGAGAGCTGTTTTGTAGGCTTTCCTCACGATGGCGTCGGCTTGGTCCCTTTCGGTCTTGTTGGTGTTGTAGTACGGGAGGGAGTACGTGACTCGGCTGATCACGAGGCTTCTGACCAGCTTTATCGTGTCCCCCTCCCTCACATCGCTTCTTCTTTGTGATACTCGGGTGATCATTCGGGTGACTTGTGTTGTTGCTTGTTTGAGGAGGCCGATTGCGTGTGTGCATCGCTGGTTGCTTTGCACCCACATTTCGAACACCATAATTAGTTCTTTCTCCGGTATTTTTTGCCCTTCGAGAATTACGTTGAGATCTTCCTCCGATCGTCTTCCTCACCTGACTCTCAGGAGCTCAGACTTCGCCGTTGAACAGGCGAGGCCTCTTTTCTTGACGTATTCTTCCACGCACGTTGCTGCTGCTTGTAGGCGTTCTTCTTTTTGGCTGAGCGAGCCTTGGTTGGTCCAGACCGTGATATCGTCGGCATATATGGTGTGTTGAATGCCTTCGATGTTTTCTAATTTACGGGCTAATCCTATCATTGCGATGTTAAACAAAATCGGAGTTAAACAAAATGGATAGGTATGGGTGCTCTGGCACTCCAGCGTGCGGAACGGAACGCACTAAAAGCAGGTTTCTGCAGTTGGACACCAACTACACCTACATGACAGCGAGATTGAGGTCTCCACTGACCCAGGGAACCATTCCCCTCCAACAATGAAGCGACCAGAGGGAGCCAGTTGTGCACCTTGCCATAGGTGAAAATAAACGGCTTCAACAACGTTGTCAACACCAATGATCGCCGGCGGCTAACTCGTTTTGTTTGGTTATTTTTGAAAGGAAATGGCGCAGTAACTCTCTCGCATATGTCGGTTGTCACTCGAAACGCGCCGTAAAGGAAGTGATAGGAGGGAGGGAATGAAGACAGGAAGAAGGACTGAAAACTGGAATTTGAGGAAAGGCACAGCGGTGTAACACTTGTGGCTCGGTGTAACTAGTTTTATATGCCCAGTACACTAGTGACGCTTAACTGAAATGCGCCGCTGGCTAGCCTTATGCAGCTTTCGCTACAAAAGTTTATTTACACACGCGCACTTGAAACAGCAACGCGATACATGAGCATTCACACTAGGACAGCGGATTAGCATAAAAATTCACAGGTCCTCTTTGCTGACCTAAATAGCGGTTAGGCGAAAGCTTTTGGCGCGTTGTTGCTGCTTCTGTCGCTGATGTGTGGTTAAGATGTTAAGTGCACAATTGTTTGTGAATCTTAAATGCTGGAGACACTGGACGGCGTTTGGGAGGCATCCCACTGATTCCACGCCTTCCCGCACTCTTTAGTGTCTTAGCCAGAGAGAACTACAGACTCGGAGCTTCGAGGTTTTTGCAATTGCACGACTATACTGTTCAAGAGCAGACCCTGTGGCCTGGGAACTTTTGATCACCCCTGTACGTATAAATGAATAAAGCGAAATGGTTAAACATAGCGTGACTACGAACAGCAAGGTCTTAAGCGCAAGAAGAATTCTTTATTTGCTCTTACTGCTTGTTTCCATTTCAGAGGCACTGTTTCCAGGTGCTGTACTTTCAATGATGGCGTCCATGTCATGATAGCACCGCTTGTTAACTTGTGAAAGCGAACAGAAAAGGCACGCAAATATATCGGCAGAGAACGCTGCTCGTATGCAATGTGCAGCATCTGTAAGATATTGATAGGTAAACGTATAGTCTTCGAGTTAACTGAAGTGTGCCAGAAGCTCAAACTTCTCATTTGATTGAAAGTAGCCTATGGGTTTCCATGGAGAAGAGGTTCATTAGGATCCAAACACCTCATATGCTAACCAGTAACCATCGGCAAGGTTCCAATATATATATACTGTTAAACTCCCACAGATTAAACTTAACCGTTGTAACATAAAGCGATAGTGCAGTGTACGCTATGTGCACAAATTTAAATCACCTATCTTAGAAATATTCGAGCATGTATATTTTTTATACAACTAGACACGCGGGCTGAAACTGTTTGAATTCGAGAATTGTTATGTTTCCCACGTACACCTCGGTATAAATTGCTCACTTGTGCCACATACAAGAAATTCCTGCAATATGCTTATTTTTTTCCTTCTGTACTTTTACTTCATTACCAATTGTAAGAAGTGGGGTATTTAAGTTGGTTTAACGCTTCCGAATTCCTTACGATGTCTTCATTTTATTCTCAGACAACTCGTACACATTCAACGTCACTGCCTTAAAAACCGTCTGATTTAGAAGACTAAGACAAGACTAAATTTTCATGGCTAACACTCTTAGATAAACTTTATCACCCCCATCCATCCTTCACCATAATTTCTTCCAGTCATTGCCCGCCTTCCTTCGGCGTCCCGACTACGCACGAAAAAACTAGGCGCAGCGCGTGTCGGTCATTAGAATTTGCGAAATCATTTATACCACGTACAATCATCCACTTAAACAGCATATAGGCGCACATAACCACTGAACCTACTGCATTCAAATTTCATAGAATCATACAGAATAGCGTTGGCATTTAAATATTTTTCAATTGTACTTCAGTTTTTTGTACCTTTACAATAGTATTGTGAGTGCGTGCATGCGTCTGTGTGTTTGTGTGTGTGCCTTCGTGTGTGTGTGCGCGCCTTTCAACGTACTCCTCTATATCCTGTGTATTTTACTGCCTTGCGAAGACGTGTATAATAATGTTCTCATGCGCGTATTTTTATAACTAGCTTGTTGACTACCTCTCTGTACCTATTGATCTCATAGTATTATTGCCCTGTACAGTACACCTCAATTAATTTTGGTTTATTCAAAATAAACTAGAATCTTCGGGGAATTTCTAATTAATTAATAACCATGAAACCAGATACCCAGGCCAAGAAGTTAGTTGTGAGGTGCATTTCCTTGAATCAGCTGTATGCTGTTGTGCACATTTAAGGCATCGCCTAATCACAGAAGCTTTTACTTGTGAACCCACATTGTTATGTGAAAACGAACAAGATACGAGAGGCGGACTTATTCCTCAAAATCATGCTCTACATTAAGACTAATCTGCTCTCTTAATGCTTTTTTTGCAGATCTGTAAAAATTTCTCTGCACGTGCATCCTCCTGAAGTAGTGTACCCGCCTATAGTGGTCGTCCGTGTATTACGAAAGTTCACTACGATACTTGCAACACAAAAATTTTGCGCGCAGAATTTTAAAAATGTAAAATTAGGCAACTGTAACAAAAACGATTTCTCACTCTCGAAGAAGTGGCATCGGTTCCATCTTTGTAGGAGACTGTGCTATATTCCGGACGAAAAAAAAAACCGTCTTCCAGTTTATGTGGGGACCGGGGTGTTAAAAGGGATGGGTAGAAAAATTTTTGACCTCGCTTATAAGCTATATATTGGGACAATTATCGCTTAGTCTTTCAATGAGATATACGGGTATATGTTCGAGGATATCTTGTGTATATCGCTGCGTAATTTCATGTGTGCGGTTGTAGAATTACTGGAATAGTGCGCAAGAAGTTCATCCTCTGAAGCGGGAACTTCTATGCCGTATCACCACGGCTTTGATATAAGAAAAGAATCCGCCGCCACAAGTGAGTGCCTCAGTGCACTCGTGGTTTCCCCACCCCCTATAACTAAAATAAACTGCCTCCTGCTGTGGCGGACGCCAGAGGTGCAGAAATATATTTGTATGATTCACCACAAAGTTTTAGTCTCGGTGGACAGGGAAGTGCATAAGTACTTTTAGCAGAGCGCGAGTTACGCCCCTCAGTACCCATACGGTGATTGGTCCCGACGCTGCATGCTTGTACGCGGTTGATGAAAACGTTGCGCCGTGTAGCTTTCTAGGGCGTGCTGCGCGTGCGCAGTAGCGGGGCGCGGTAAGCGAGAGCGCTAGCGCCATGCTAAAGGTATCTATTTAAACCAAGGTGACTATCTCAAAACAGGAGGAAGCAATCTGCACTTTGGATTTTAAGAGAAATGAAAAAAAGTCCACGCTCTAAGAAAACGCCAGTCAGTGGCACTGAAACGTCCAGTAAGTCCATCGTCCAGCTGAGCATAAATTGTGGCCACTAGGAGTTTGTTCATGCCACACAATGGTGTGCGTGGCGTGAGCAAGTGGATGGTGCCGACATAGAGGACGAGGTGGAGCTGAATGAGGAAGAATGCCAGCACACAGACGACGAATTTAGAGGTGGAAGTTGAGGCAGGTTCGAGGAGGCACATCACGTGGCGGCCACCTTTCGATAATTATCGAAACTCAAAAGGCACCCGTGTACTGTGCGATGTAAGTGCACAGTAAAGATCACCAAAATAATGTAAAGCAATAATATCGCAGCCCTTGCAAGGGGGACTGTTTTTTTCCAGTTCTGGAGTTGAGAGTCTCACTGAATACGCTGGCTCGGAAAACCCGGAACTCGACAGCCCCATCACTGTCGGGAATTTGAAGGCTGAACTCAACCGCCTAAGAACCAAAACGGCTGCCGGGCCGGACAAAATCATCGCAGGATGCTCAGGAATCTTGACGGCTGTTCCATTCGGAATCTTACAACCAATATGCAAGAATGCTGAGACGAGGGAGAGATACAGCAAGCATGGAAAGCTGCGAACCTGCTCTTCATTGCGAAGCAAGAGAAGAAGCTCAAATTTGAGCATCTTAGAATCATTACCATCACATCTTGCTGTTGGAAAATTTATGAAGCACGTAATTCAAACTAGACTGAATAGATTCATAGAAGATCACTAATGTTTATGTTGGTACCATGATAGGCTTCAGATCAAACCTATCGGAATGCGATGTCATGCTACAGCTGAAGGAGCAGGTGATCGATCAATAGACTATTGATACTAGGGTCAATGTGGGACTGGACATCTCCAAAGGTTTTGATAGTGTCAAACACGTGGCCATACTTGAGAGCCTTAGCGCGCTAAATGTTGGAGTCAAGGCATATAACTACGTAAGGGACTTACTCTCAAATTGGACTGCCACCATCAAGCTGGACGGAATGTCACTCGGAAACATTAGACTATGCAATAGAGGGGCGCCACAAGGGTCCGTTCTCTCTCCGGCCTTGTTTAATGTAGCGAAGTTTGGGCTTCCAGGGAAGCTGGACGGAAGCACAAATCTCCTTCACACCATATATGCGGACGATTTGGCGCTGGGGGTGAGCTGGGGTAGCGGTGGACAGATTGAAAGCTCAATTCAGAGAGCCATAGATGTAATGGAGAAATACCTGGAGCGGATTGGGTTGAAATGCTCGGCAGAAAAATCAGAGGCTCCATTTCTGTCAACTCAAAAAAGAAACATTTCACCATAACCTCGGTAAACGCGCTCGAGATGCGATTTGTGCGCAACCGAACTCTCGGTCACATCAATCTCGTATGGGTTCCGGCTCACGCGGGTAACTCCAGAAACGAGGGAGTCGACCTTGTAGCCCGGTTTTTAACCAACCGTGGGATAGGAGACCTCTCGGGAACAGACGCCCCCGCCGAGGCGCCTGGCTCGTGCGCGGAGATTACAAACTAATTTGTGAGCTAAGATGCACTATCCCACCCCTCACCCCGACCTCGACAGGGCGCAAGCCACAACACTCAGGCGCCTACAAACAAAGGCCATTCTTAGCCCCTACCGATGATTTAATGACAAACGGTGAATACGACCCTGCATGCCCGCACTACGGTGACGGGACGCATGCCCCGCAACACCATATAATATGTGAATGCGCTAGCAAACTAGCTCACCGCGACGACACTCTTGCCAGGTCACTCAGCAGAGGAATGGGAATGGGACAAGATCTTGCCAGTTCGAGAAAAACAACGCAGTTGGCCCTCATCACGCGAGCTCAACAGGTCGCCCCCGACGGGCCACCCTGGACTCGCCCCAGCCCCAATAATCCCTTTCATTTCGTGGCAACAAAGTTGTAACCACCAGAGCCCCCAATCACCGCTGCGGCGTCTAGGCTGTTGTGACTACTTCTGGAAGAATGGAAAGGAAACTGCACGGGACTGCCCAGTGGCTCAAGCTGAGCCACAATTGCTGCCACGTGCAGACAGCAGGAGAAATAAAAGAGATGTGAGAGCTGAGAAGAACCAGCGCAATAAAGGACAACGGACAAGAAAGGAGGACGACTGGTTGGCGCTGGTTCTTCTGCAGATCATGGCTGACCAACTAGCTCAACAAGTTTTGCTGATATGTGAGAGGAAAGATTGAAAAAAACGACTTGCGTCACAACAACCGCGCCATCTGAAGCGACGATGACGGTTTAGCAACAGATACCCCTGGGGATAAGGAGCCCTTGCCACATGGCGGTAGCTTCCTGGCCTTAAAGGGCTGGGAGTTAGAGGCTCCCGCGGTGCCTACCTGTTGTTGTACTGCGACTCAAGGAAGAATGGAGAGGAAAGTGCACGGCACTGCCCACTCACTCAAGCTGAGCCACAATCGCTGCCACTTGCAGACAGCAGGAGAGTTGAAAGAGATAGGGGAAAAAATGGCAGTGGCTTAGCTCGGCTCTGCCAGGATATATGTAGCGAAAGCAAGTGTGAAACCGTCCTGTTGGCCCTGTTCACATATTCCACAACGTACGAAGCTCGGGCATAAACATCCAGTATGACCTGGTCCATGTTTGGTTTCAGCACCGTGGCTGTCCAAGGATTGAAGGGGTCGCGTCATTCTTACGCCTAT
>JARKHS020034942.1:0-43127 GCA_030143305.2 Amblyomma americanum | reverse complement strand
CCTCCAGTAACTGCTCCTTGTTGATTTAATTTGTTGTGAGGAGGAGTATAATTTAGTTTCGTCCCTCTGTAATAATTTAGAATGTCGGAGTACGTCAACATTACCTTCAAGAAGACCTCCGGGTCTTCGTTCAAGAGTGCTCGGTTAGTGCACTCGCAAGCGACTCTATCGACCGTTTGGTTGCCTTCTAACTCATTTTGTCCCGGTATACAGAAAATGGTGTGTCGAACGTGATCTTTGGGTAGGCTTGCGCGAAGGAGGATTTGGAGCGCTTTATGAACTATTCTGCCGTTAATGTTGTTTGTGGGGACCTGCCCTGCAGCCCCATGTGTTTTCTTTCCCGCGAGGCACCGTGCAGCCGACCGTCCGATACGGTGGGCGCCGACCGCTCAGAAGCTGCTTTGTGCAGTGAGCGGGGTAGGACCACCCCCCAAAGCTGATGTCTCCTCGCGGCTGCGCGCACATAACCCGTTTTGGGTGTTTGTGGAGGTCACGGTCGTTGTCAGTGGTAGTCAGGCGTCGAGTCTTTTCGGAGCTGCCTGCACCACGCCTGAAGAGACACGACCACCGGACCAAGGTGTTGAGAGGGGGCGCACTTTGATGCCCGCCCGTTTTTTTTTTGTAACCTCGCACGAACTGAGCAGTCTCGTTCAACTCGAGAAAGGGCTTTGTTCGCTCGAACTTTGCGTTTGCGCAGCCGCCGACACGTTTTGCTAGTGAGTTAGGCATTATGACACGAGGCCCTTGCGGATGCCGTTTCCCCTCCCGTGACCTACGTTAAAGGCACGCCGAGAGCGTTTCGGCAATTTTGCAGATCCGGCCGAGCCACCCAGGCTTGCTGTCCGGTGCACATCGTCTCGCCGCCACCTGCTGCGACAGTGCGGCCTGTATCCTGTTCGCCGCATCCATCCGGGACAGCTGTGGCGAGACCATTCAGCAGTCACCTCCGGCTGCTGCTGCCCTGGCGACAACTGCAGAACCCTGGCCTGCAGTTTTCCCACCTGCCTTCTATTCGCGGGCATGCGGACACGGTTGTCCGCGGGCCATGCGAGTCGTCAAAGCGGAGACCTACGCGCCGCCCGCGGAACACCACCATGGCAGCGGCGACGATAAACGGCGAGCACCAACTTACTGTGTCTCTGCGTTTTGCTGCAGATTGCCTTCCACCGTCTGAACTTTGCGCCCTAAACCAGCGAGCGGACTGCACGAGCCTGGCAAGCGTTGGCTTGCGCCTACCGGCTAAAAGGGGCGGTTTCCTTCAGCGGTTGCGGCTATCGGCGGCTTCACCTGACTCCTGACGTCACCGGACGCCAGCTATAAAGACAGCGACCCATCGCCTTCGGCCTTACTTGGCAGCGGCGACGATAAACGGCGAGCACCAACTTACTGTGTCTCTGCGTTTTGCTGCAGGTTAGTGTAAAAACTGTATCAATTTTAATTTGCCTGTGCTTCTTTTCTGACATCGTCGCTGCTGCCAGTTGGTGCGCTTTGTTCCCGTTCATTTTGTGTTTGCGCGTGTTTGCATTGACTTGTCTTCAACCACATGGCGAAAGACACAGCCAAACTTAAAGAGGAGCTGAAGGCTGAACTAGCCAAGATGAAGGAAGAGTACAAACAGGAAGTGAAAGCTTCACGGGAGCGTATCGAAAGAGAGCTTCGAAATGAAATCAGAGATCTAAAGACTGAACAACAAAACATGACAAAAAGCCTTGACTTTGCCCATGACTCTTTAGATGAGCTAAAGAAGAAATTTGAGGCTGAAATTTTGAAAAATGTTAAGCTTGAAGAACAGAATCCGGAGCTTCACGCGAGGTGCACATCACTGGAGAAAAATCATGATGAAGTTGTGAAACGCATGGTCCTCATGGAGCAATACTCTAGAAACACGAACATAGAAATTCATGGTGTTGAGAAACATGATGATGAGAATGTGTTGCAGATTGTCACTAAAATTGGAGAGAAGATTGATGAGAAGATTGATGAGCCAATCATTGAAAATGACATTGAATGTTGCCACAGAGTTCCTACTAAAAATCCTGACAAGAGTATTCATGTTGTTCAGTTCAAGTCTCGAGCAAAACGTGGTAGCGCACTGAGGAAAGGGAAAAAGGCCCGTCTAACAAATGAGGACATTGGGAATAAAAACACGGCAACAATATACATTAATGAGCACCTTTGTCCGGCCCTGAAAAGACTCCTGGGTATGGCTGTAAAGAGGAAGTATGCTCACAACTGGAAGTCAGTGTGGACTTTCAATGGGAAAATCTTTGCTAAGCAGTCCGACACCTCGGATGCTATACAAATAACTTGTGAGGCTTACCTTGAAAAGATTGAGTCAAATCCGTGATTTTGTTGTTATTGCCTAGACACACTTTAATCAAATCAAAATGGAGTATCACAGCTTCGTCCTACCAGAACGCATTCGACCACAGCAACGTTCTCTAAAAACAGTGTTACACTTTAATGCTCGTTCTTCTCATGGAAAGCACGATGACATTATTTGTTTATAAAGTCAGTTTTCTTTTAAATTCAGCATAATCATGATGACTGAAACCTGGTACTATGAAGGCTGCGATATGCTTCATCTTGACGGGTATAAGAATTTTTTCATGAATCGTGAAATTCGACGTGGTGGTGGTGTTGCGATTTATGTACAGTTGTGCACAAAGTGCGAACTTCTTCCGGAATTTCGCATGGTTACGAATGAATATCAGTTTCTCACTGTAAAAAATAACTGAAATTATAACTGTTATCTATCGTCCACCAGAAGGAAACTTGGTATCGTTTTTTGAATTCTTTGATCGGCTCCTGGAGTATGTTCGAAGCAAACCCTTTCAGTTAGCTTGTGGAGAAGACCTAAATATAAATACTTTGCTTAATACTCCAAATGTTGTGACTTTACAACTAGTATTCATTCTCTGGGTTTCATAAGCGTGATTAATACACCAACCCGTGTCACTTTATCCACTTCATCTGCACTGGATTTGTTCATTGTCAACTCTGAAACCTCGATTCACAGTGCTGGCACAGTAACATCTGACATCAGTGATCATTGCCCAATTTTTATGTTTTGTGACCCTGTAATGAAAGTGAAAAGTACCTCTGAGGAGATAACTGTCCAGCATATGACTGAGGATTCCCTGAGGGCGTTTCAGCATGACATTAGCCAACAAAACTGGTCCTCGGTGTATAGCAAAGCGAGTGCCAGTGAGGCGTATTTAAGATTTCTTGAAATTTTATCTCAAATCTATTCCAAACAATTCCCAAAAAAATCCTTTAAGGTATCAAAAACGATAAGAAAACCTTGGGTGACCCGTAATCATTTAAAAGCTATAAAGCAGAGAAATGCTCTTTTTCATACATTTCTGAAAATGCGAAGTCCTGATGCGCTAAAAAAATTCAAAACTGCCAGAAATAAATTAAATGCTGAACTCCGACGAGCAAAGGTTGCTTACTATGAATAACTTTTTGTAAACATCTATAGACACCAACCAGCTGCAGCGTGGAGAGTAATAAATAGTGCACTAGGAAGAGATAAAAAAGATGCACTCCCTGACCAAATGATTTATAGAAACCACCCAGTTACCAATCGTGCTCTTGCCGACTTTTTCAATAAACATTAAATCGGATCTTCTGCACACGCTAGCAGTTACATAACTAGCGAAGATATAGGACACTCACGGGCTGAAAGTATATTTCTTCAGCCAACAGATCAGGCAGAAGTATACAGAACGTTTATGTCACTGAACAATAGTAAAGCGCTTGATATTGATAATATCCAAATTAAACCCATTAAGTATATTTTAGAGTACATAACTGCTCCACTTACATATATTTTCAACCTATCTATTGAATCGGGAGAATTTCCCGCTGCAATGAAGAAGTCTTGAGTGTCAGGTATATATAATGGAGGCGATAAAAACTTACCAAAAAATTGTCGTCCAATATCAATAATACCTACGTTTGCTAAAGGTTTCGAAAAGATATTGCACTATCATTTTAACCAATTCTTTGAGAAGAATCATCTCATTTCTGATGCACAATTCGGCTTCAGAAAAGGACGTTCAACTGAGCTAGCTTCATTGGGGTTAAAGGAACATGTGCTTCAAATTATACAAATGAAACTAATAACCCTTGGCCTCTTTACAGACTTTAGTAAGACTTTTGATTCCCTTGATCATGGTATCCTAACTCATAAGCTCTCAGTCTATGGGATTCATGGCAACCCTTTATCTTTAATAAAATCTTACTTAGCTGACAGGCAACAGTGTGTATATATTCGAAACCACCAATCATCTCTACTACCTATAATCAGAGGCGTACCTCAGGGAAGGGTACTAGGCCCTCTGCTATTTAATGTCTATTTACCCAGTATTGTGAACATTGACCAAGGTTTAAAATTCATTATTTACGCTGATGACTGCACGATTTTGTTCTCTGGTCCTGATGTGAATGAACTAGTCACCAAGTGTAATCAACTTCTTAATCGGCTTCGTGAATGGTCTGATATTAATCTACTAAAAATTAATCCTGCAAGAACGAAAGTTATGTTATTTTGTGCAAGAAACAAAAATTTTCGTCTAGAAAAAGATCATTTGTGGTGGTGAAGAAATTGAAATTGTTCACGAACACACCATACCAGGTGTAACAATTTCTTCACACCTTACATGGGATTCGCATGTTGAGAATATAATAAATAACCTCTCGTTGGTAACAGGTGCAATTGCTCATTGCCGCGCGTTCCTTCCTGGTAAAATAAAGCTACAAATATATAATGCATTATTTGTCTCGCGAATAAGCTATTGCTCATTAGTCTGGTTGACAACAACTAAGACAAACCTAGAAAAAATTTACCTTCTGCAAAGAAAGCTATGCTTCACATTGCCAATCTTGATTACCTAAGCCACACACGGCAAG
Source organism: Amblyomma americanum (assembly GCA_030143305.2). NCBI lineage: Eukaryota > Metazoa > Arthropoda > Arachnida > Ixodida > Ixodidae > Amblyomma > Amblyomma americanum. Next base: position 38,210 of record JARKHS020034942.1, on the reverse strand, counting down.
CTTTTGAAACATTCAGTGTGTTAAAAATTCAAAGTATGTATGAATTCCGAATATTGCTTTCATTTCATCTGTCGTCATCCTTTATGTCTATGATAGAAGGCACTGCGCTCCTGAAACAGAACGATCACACAGTTAATACTCGCAACACAGACACTTGGTTAGTTCCCCATTTTCGCACTGACTATAAGTTCCAAGCACTACAGCACAATCTTCCAGTAATTTTAAATAGATATAATGACATAAATAACCCTACTAAGAAAGCATTGCGCGAATTATTTCTTCAAAAATAATTCCTGACGTATAATTCGCGCCCAAGTACAGCTGCTCCCTTGTATCTTATGTAAATATGTTTTCTGTATTTCCCTATTGTAATTTATTTGATGATTTTGTGCTTTCTGGCTGTCCTGTTTTTTTGTGAAAACTGTACCCTGACTATGTGTTCGTTTTTTTGTGTGTGTATGTAAATGTTCTCAACAAAGTCTGCTTCTATGCCTTGCAACGGCTGCCTGGGCCTCGTCAAGCTGTATACCTACAGCTTTTAGTCCAGGCAGCCGCCAGAATTTTCTGGAAAATAAATGGAATTGAATTGAATTGAAGTCTGCGTGGACGCTGTCGGCGTGACCTGCGCTGCAAGACGTGCCTCAAGGACATGAAGACCAGGAGACTCCTCCATAGCATGTACTTTCAGGCGCGTGGGCCTATTTAAAGTTGGGGTGGGGGGGGGGGGGGGTGTTTGCTTTCCCGCGAGGCACCGCGCAGCGGCAGTCTCACCTCGAGGATGAACGCATTCTCTTGTCAGTTACATTAACTGGCAAGAGAGGGCGCCAACATCGCTGCGCGGGAGACTGCCAAAGCCCGCGCGCGGAAGAGGGGGCATGGGGGCGCTTCGGCTGGGATCGTCTGCGCGAGCGGACGTGCCGCATGCGGCTCCGCTGTTCGCCGCCGGGGCGAGGAAGCGACGGGGAGACAGGTTCCCATACTCGTACCGTCCTGCCTTCGGAGTATATATCCCTTGCCCTAGCGCGGGCGAACATTCGCTCGGAACCTTGCTGGTGAGTCGGACGACCTTGATTCATTAGCGCACCTTGTTGCTAGCTAGCGTTATTGTTGCTGTAGCAATAAATGCCTGTTTGTGTCAGCCAATGTGTCGTTCCTTTGTTCCCTCAGAGCAAGGCCCGCCGTGGTCGGCGGTCACGGGGTGGGGTCCGGGCGGCTTTGAGCCGGGTCAGCCGCGATTGAGTGGGGAGAATGTATACTTATCTCCCCAAATCAAACCCCAGAACTTACGGCATACCTCTTTCTAATCTGTGAGGATTGTTAAGGAATTATTCTCGCGATAACCCTCCGAGGCCGCTTGAGCAACAGCCATTTCCTCTCCCTCGGTTACCGTGCAGTCTCGTGCTGACGCCTATTATTCTGAGCCTATTAGTGTCGCGACGACTTTTTGCTCCTTTGTTCCCCGTCTCCGGGGGAACATCGCGGCGTCCGTGTAGACCGTGTTCGCCTTGGCTGTTAAGTATTTTTCTACATATTTCGCTCGGGCGTTGCGCCTAGCTGCGTGTCAATATGAATCCATATTTTTGGGGAGCGAGCCTATTCTGATGGTGCTGAGGAAATTATCAGGCAGACTCGCTGTTCGCTGCTCTGCTCTCAGCGTTGCTTGATGCCCCAGTCTTATGAGGAGCGCTCTGCCAGTGGTCGTCTGCTGGAGCCTGTCTCGATGTGACTCTAGTTGCGCTTCTTTGAGTTCATTCAACCAGTTGTCAAGTCCGAGGTAATAATAATAATTGGTTTTTTGGGGAAAGGAAATGGCGCAGTATCTATCTCATATATCGTTGGACACCTGAACCGCTCCTTAAGGGAAGGGATAAGGGAGGGAGTGAAAGAGGAAAGGAAGAAGAAGGTGCCGTAGTGGAGGGCTCCGGAATAATTTCGACCACCTGGAGATCTTTAACGTGCACTGACATCGCACAGCACACGGGCGCATTAGCGTTTTTCCTCCATAAAAATGCAGCCGCCGCGGTCGGGTTCGAACCCGGGAACTCCGGATCAGTAGTCGAGCGCCCTAACCACTGAGCCACCGCGGCGGGTTAAGGGCGAGCAGCTTCTCTGTTGATGTGGTGGCTGGCAGGTGGAGAGCTGTTTTTTAGGCTTTCCTCACGAAGGCGTCGGCTTGGTCCCTTTCGGTCTTGTTGGTGTTGTAGTACGAGAGGGAGTACGTGACTCGGCTGATCACGAGGCTTCTGACCAGCTTTATCGTGTCCCCCTCCCTCACACCGCTTCTTCTTTGTGATACTCGGGTGATCATTCGGGTGACTGTACAGTACACCTCAATTAATTTTGGTTTATTCAAAATAAACTAGAATCTTCGGGGAATTTCTAATTAATTAATAACCATGAAACCAGATACCCAGGCCAAGAAGTTAGTTGTGAGGTGCATTTCCTTGAATCAGCTGTATGCTGTTGTGCACATTTAAGGCATCGCCTAATCACAGAAGCTTTTACTTGTGAACCCACATTGTTATGTGAAAACGAACAAGATACGAGAGGCGGACTTATTCCTCAAAATCATGCTCTACATTAAGACTAATCTGCTCTCTTAATGCTTTTTTTGCAGATCTGTAAAAATTTCTCTGCACGTGCATCCTCCTGAAGTAGTGTACCCGCCTATAGTGGTCGTCCGTGTATTACGAAAGTTCACTACGATACTTGCAACACAAAAATTTTGCGCGCAGAATTTTAAAAATGTAAAATTAGGCAACTGTAACAAAAACGATTTCTCACTCTCGAAGAAGTGGCATCGGTTCCATCTTTGTAGGAGACTGTGCTATAATCCGGACGAAAAAAAAACCGTCTTCCAGTTTATGTGGGGACCGGGGTGTTAAAAGGGATGGGTAGAAAAATTTTTGACCTCGCTTATAAGCTATATATTGGGACAATTATCGCTTAGTCTTTCAATGAGATATACGGGTATATGTTCGAGGATATCTTGTGTATATCGCTGCGTAATTTCATGTGTGCGGTTGTAGAATTACTGGAATAGTGCGCAAGAAGTTCATCCTCTGAAGCGGGAACTTCTATGCCGTATCACCACGGCTTTGATATAAGAAAAGAATCCGCCGCCACAAGTGAGTGCCTCAGTGCACTCGTGGTTTCCCCACCCCCTATAACTAAAATAAACTGCCTCCTGCTGTGGCGGACGCCAGAGGTGCAGAAATATATTTGTATGATTCACCACAAAGTTTTAGTCTCGGTGGACAGGGAAGTGCATAAGTACTTTTAGCAGAGCGCGAGTTACGCCCCTCAGTACCCACACGGTGATTGGTCCCGACGCTGCATGCTTGTACGCGGTTGATGAAAACGTTGCGCCGTGTAGCTTTCTAGGGCGTGCTGCGGCGTGCGCAGTAGCGGGGCGCGGTAAGCGAGAGCGCTAGCGCCATGCTAAAGGTATCTATTTAAACCAAGGTGACTATCTCAAAACAGGAGGAAGCAATCTGCACTTTGGATTTTAAGAGAAATGAAAAAAAGTCCACGCTCTAAGAAAACGCCAGTCAGTGGCACTGAAACGTCCAGTAAGTCCATCGTCCAGCTGAGCATAAATTGTGGCCACTAGGAGTTTGTTCATGCCACACAATGGTGTGCGTGGCGTGAGCAAGTGGATGGTGCCGACATAGAGGACGAGGTGGAGCTGAATGAGGAAGAATGCCAGCACACAGACGACGAATTTAGAGGTGGAAGTTGAGGCAGGTTCGAGGAGGCACATCACGTGGCGGCCACCTTTCGATAATTATCGAAACTCAAAAGGCACCCGTGTACTGTGCGATGTAAGTGCGCAGTAAAGATCACCAAAATAATGTAAAGCAATAATATCGCAGCCCTTGCAAGGGGGACTGTTTTTTTCCAGTTCTGGAGTTGAGAGTCTCACTGAATACGCTGGCTCGGAAAACCCGGAACTCGACAGTCCCATCACTGTCGGGAATTTGAAGGCTGAACTCAACCGCCTAAGAACCAAAACGGCTGCCGGGCCGGACAAAATCATCGCAGGATGCTCAGGAATCATGACGGCTGTTCCATTCGGAATCTTACAACCAATATGCAAGAATGCTGAGAGGGAGAGGAGGCGAGATACAGCAAGCACGGATAGCTGCGAACGTGCTCTTCATTGCGATGTCAGAGAAGAAGCTCAAATTTGAGCATCATAGAATCATTACCATCACATCTTGCTTTGGAAAATTTATGAAGCACGTAATTCAAACTAGACTGAGTAGATTCATAGAAGATCACAATGTTTATGTTGGTACCATGATAGGCTTCAGATCAAACCTATCGGAATGCGATGTCATGCTACAGCTGAAGGAGCAGGTGATCGATCAATAGACTATTGATACTAGGGTCAATGCGGGACTGGACATCTCCAAAGGTTTTGATAGTGTCAAACACGTGGCCATACTTGAGAGCCTTAGCGCGCTAAATGTTGGAGTCAAGGCATATAACTACGTAAGGGACTTACTCTCAAATTGGACTGCCACCATCAAGCTGGACGGAATGTCACTCGGAAACATTAGACTATGCAATAGAGGGGCGCCACAAGGGTCCGTTCTCTCTCCGACCGTGTTTAATGTAGCGAAGATTGGGCTTCCAGGGAAGCTGGACGGAAGCACAAATCTCCTTCACACCATATATGCGGACGATTTGACGCTGGGGGTGAGCTGGGGTAGCGGTGGACAGATTGAAAGCTCAATTCAGAGAGCCATAGATGTAATGGAGAAATACCTGGAGCGGATTGGGTTGAAATGCTCGGCAGAAAAATCAGAGGCTCCTTTTCTGTCAACTCAAAAAAGAAACATTTCACCATAACCTCGGTAAACGCGCTCGAGATGCGATTTGTGCGCAACCGAACTCTCGGTCACATCAATCTCGTATGGGTTCCGGCTCACGCGGGTAACTCCAGAAACGAGGGAGTCGACCTTGTAGCCCGATTTTTAACCAACCGTGGGATAGGAGACCTCTCGGGAACAGACGCCCCCGCCGAGGCGCCTGGCTCGTGCGCGGAGATTACAAACTATTTTGTGAGCTAAGATGCACTATCCCACCCCTCACCCCGACCTCGACAGGGCGCAAGCCACAACACTCAGGCGCCTACAAACAAAGGCCATTCTTAGCCCCTACCGATGATTTAATGACAAACGGTGAATACGACCCTGCATGCCCGCACTACGGTGACGGGACGCAAGCCCCGCAACACCATATAATATGTGAATGCGCTAGCAAACTAGCTCACCGCGACGACACTCTTGCCAGGTCACTCAGCAGAGGAATGGGAATGGGACAAGATCTTGCCAGTTCGAGAAAAACAACGCAGTTGGCCCTCATCACGCGAGCTCAACAGGTCGCCCCCGACTGGGGCCACCCTGGACTCGCCCCAGCCCCAACTAATCCCTTTCATTTCGTGGCAACAAAGTTGTAACCACCAGAGCCCCCAATCACCGCTGCGGCGTCTAGGCTGTTGTGACTACTTCTGGAAGAATGGAAAGGAAACTGCACGGGACTGCCCAGTGGCTCAAGCTGAGCCACAATTGGTGCCACGTGCAGACAGCAGGAGAAATAAAAGAGATGTGAGAGCTCAGAAGAACCAGCGCAATAAAGGACAACGGACAAGAAAGGAGGACGACTGGTTGGCGCTGGTTCTTCTGAGATCATGGCTGACCAACTAGCTCAACAAGTTTTGCTGATATGTGAGAGGAAATATTGAAAAAAACGACGGGCGTCACAACAACCGCGCCATCTGAAGCGACGATGACGGTTTAGCAACAGATACCCCTGGGGATAAGGAGCCCTTGCCACATAGGCGGTAGCTTCCTGGCCTTAAAGGGCTGGGAGTTAGAGGCTCCCGCGGTGCCTACCTGTTGTTGTATTGTGACTGAAGGAAGAATGGAGAGGAAAGTGCACGGGACTGCCCACTGGCTCAAGCTGAGCCACAATCGCTGCCACTTGCAGACAGCAGGAGAGTTGAAAGAGATAGGGGAAAAAAATGGCAGTGGCTTAGCTCGGCTCTGCCAGGATATATGTAGCGAAAGCAAGTGTGAAACTGCCCTGTTGGCCTTGTCTCACATATTCCACAACGTATGAAGCTCGGGCATAAACATCCAGTATGACCTGGTCCATGTTTGGTTTCAGCACCGTGGCTGTCCAAGGATTGAAGGGGTCGCGTCATTCTTACGCCTATTCTCTAGGCTAACGGCACGTTGTTCTTTGGTTTCATGAGCCCGCCGCTGAAGTCTCTTGGTCGCATTCCATCGTTCATCACGGGCCGTCTTCAGCGAAGCAGGACTCAGGTCTCTCCACCGGCTGCTGTCGCTGCTGCTAGCGGTCGGGACACCGGGCGTTAAACGTGCCTGTCTCGCGGCGGCATATTGACGGCGGCGTTTAGCCAGTCGTTCGGAGCGCTGTTCGTCTGTTTCCTACGCGATTCGTTTCCTCTTCATCTCGTTCCGCTGTCGATTACAGGCCTCCTCCTGCTTAACAGAATTGTCGCCGTCCATACTGTCGCCTCAACTGTGGTTGCGGCGCACGCCAGCTCTCCTTTTGAATCCTGTGCCATCTTACCACGCATGCGACGCAGCTGCGGAAGCGAGCGGAGGCGGGCGCAACGACGAGGAACGCGGTGTCACGTCCTACCAAACGGCGGCGGCGGCGGGCGGCGCTGTGTGACGTCATGCCAGAGGCGCGGTGAGCGCGCGAAGCACAGTAACCTTCCGCGGCGAGGCCGCGTGGTGACGTCACGTGTCTCGATGGAGTACCGCCACGGCGAAATCGCTAGTTTGCCGCCAATAAAGCTTTCGCTTTTAAACTTAAAAGGCAATACGCTCGTCGCAACAACCGCGTCTTCCAAAACGATAACGACGGTATAAAAAGAGATACACCGGTGACAAGGAGCCCTCGCCTGATTGGTGAGAGCTCCTATAGATCCCGTTCCCCTAGGGCCATGAAGCCACCTCTCCTTCTGTGGTGTTTGTTGTTCAGACTGAAGGAAGACTATAAATGAAAGTGCTGACTTTACGGGCTCTCACACATGTGGTTTGGGGGGGGGGGGGTTTAGGCGGTGAGCTCTAGCCTTTAATCAGCAAGAGCGAATTACGTGGTTAGTCACGTGGCGCAACTTGTGAGAGCGAGCGGTCTGAACCGCGGTCAGCGCAGCTGCGGAAAGAGCGGTACCAGTGCGACAAGTCAGGTGTTATGACGTCTCACCCACACGTGCGGCGAGCCAGAACTCAAATCCATGCGTCATTTGACCTCCAGCTTTGCAATCGAGAAGTGGAGCTTTTCGCTCCTAAATGTTCGCTGTGGTTCAATCCGGCTAAACCTAGCAACACGGGCGAAAGCTCAGTTAAGGCAATCACACGCCACACGTTTTTATATAGCGAATGGCGCGTCACGTAATTTCCGGCACTTGGGAGAGTGCTGTCGGCTCCGCAACGCAGCGTCACGTGATTCGATACCTGCGAGGCGAGCGAGTGCCCCGGGCTCAACGCGCAGCTGCGGCAATGCGCGGATAGTCGCGTGGCATAACGTCCCAGAGAACATTTTAAGGCGGAATGCTTTCTTGGCTCAAGAGTGGCGTGGACGAAAGTTGTAGACGGAAGTTGTCCGCACGAACTGTCTATCATAAGCTGTGCGGTAATTAAAACAAAAATGTAAAAGTTGATTCAGCCGCTGTTCTTAAGCAAAGTATATGAATGAAATAAACCAGAATTGAAAAATTAAAAACAAAAAGTGAAAACGAAAATAAAAATGGGAAAATGAAAAGAAAATAGAAATAAGCAATAGATAAAAATAAAACTGGAAAAAAGATTATAGAATTAACAGAAAATGAAAAATTAAGGTAGACTGAGGACAGGGAAAGCCTTTCTCATTTGCGCTCTTAGGCAGAGTTATTTTTTCTTGCGGGAGGGTCACGGACGCCTGAACCAACAAGCGACTGCGTCCTTTTTCAGCGCCTCACGGGAAAATAAGCATTGCTTCATTTTGTTGTGGAAGCATCCATGAGAGCAATGGTGTGCTTTCTTTCGCATGTCAGGATGACAAACAAGCGGTTTATGTTATTTAGCCATCTGAGACGCGATGACCATCCGCGCAGATTTTAGATGCCTTTTCCATGCCGCGTACCGTGCTGTATACAATTACCAGAGTATCGTGAGTCCGCGCGTCGCCAGTGCGCATGCGCAGATCGCTTGTAGGGCGCCAGATGGCGCCAGTTAACCTGCAGCTGCGTGCGCGCCTGCCGCCGCATCGGGACCAATCGGGACAAATCAAAGGTGTCCAATAGTTTGCGAGTTCGACTCTTGCTCGAGCCGCTGCGGAGACGTTGAGTACCCCTATTACGCCGATAACGCGAGGAAGACAAAATGCCCAGGATTTGTCAGTCTAGTTGGTGTTTGCTGAAGTGGTTCTTATAAGGACTCTTTATAGGGCTGACTTTCGGCCACATATACCTGAACAACCAGGCAGCGTAGATCGCAAGGAATGCGTTGGGCGGACCACGAAAGACAGGATTTCCGCTTCTCTCGGCCGCGGTGGAATTTTGGCCAAGAAACCCCGATTGAGCCTCAAAGGTAACTGCGCAATCTCGAGCAATGAAAATTTTCGAACGTGGCTGCAGTCATTCTACGTAAAACTAGCCATCTGTCGCAGCAGAAAGTATTAAAGCCGCGCACCAGCGGCTTTGAGCAAGAACAAAGATTAGAGCCTTCGCGGCATGCCTCTATTGAAGAGGAATCCATCACATACTCATCAACGAAAAACAGGCGGGAAAACAAATTCGCCACAGATACTTAAGAGTGGTTCTGAGTATGAATTAGAAAACTCTATAGCTCCGCGAGTGAAATGTTTCAGTCCAGTGGGGCCGTGCTGGGGCCAAGGACCTACGTGTCCTAAACTCCCCTGTGTCCATTTAAACTTTTCACAACCAGCACATACCTGAGCCTCCTGTTAATGCCTCTGCTTGATTGCTTCCGCTTCACCTTGCCGCATCTCGACGTTGGCAGCGCGCTTCTTTCGCTTCATGTCCGCTTCTGACTTGCGTACTTAAACGCCTCTTCAACCGGTTGAGACTATCTTCGTCCGCTCTTACCGTAGCGGTGATTGTCGATGTTGCAGCCCGCCTGAGCAGCCGTCGTATAGCATTGATCGGCTACCGTGCTTTGGAGCCGGTAGCGTTCCTTTGGGGGCGCCCTCGTCTCCCTGTTCACGTAGACGCGGTCGCCTCGCAGGCCACAGACAATGATGTCGTCGACGTTCCATCACACTGCATCCAGTGTTGCAGGCGTTACCGAAAAAATTACTAAATACGTTACTATTTACGCTAAAAAACGGAACGCGTTACTGCCCTATTTTAGCTACAAAAAATGCAACGCCTTACCGTTACCGTTACCCCAAAAAAATACCGCACGTTACTTTTTCGTTACTGCATCGCCATAAATTTTATTCACTGAGTCTTCACTGCAAGGACTAACGATAACAATTTTATAAAGGTTATATTTCACATAAAACATAAAAAAACAGCGATTTTACCCGAAATCTTGATTTAACGAGAATATTTTACACAAATGTGCAGGAGCTTAGCTACGCTAGAATGGCCTAAAGTAACCTGCAGAGTTATATGGGATGGCTTCAGACACTGTGGCATATGTAGCAGTCATTTTCTGAACGCGACATTAAACACAAAATGGCACTTAATCACCAATTACAACTTTCCGAAGAAAACATCGCTGAACTCTCAGCAAATTTACATTAATTTTGAACACTGTGATGTTCCAAAATGCCGGGCATGCTTCCACTCTTTAGAGATTTGTGTGTGTACAGTGGTTTGGGAAAGGGAGTTATGTGAAGGCAGTTGTGTGAATGCGTGTTCGTGCACGTGTTTCGTGCTTTATGGTTATTGTGTCTTTTTCCTTCAGTTGGGTGAGTCTTCAAGAGCAGCTGTTTCTGGCATGCACGCGAGCCGCAGCAAGGATTGTCGAGAACACCTGTGCATTTTGTTTACCTGCAAGATCACTTTAGGCACTTCGCGCTTTCCCTTTTAAAAAAAAAGGAGGCGGAGGGAGGACAACTGGCATAAAAAAGTAACTAGTAACGTGACCCCTCGAGTTACCGAAAATTGTTAACGTAAGCACGTTAGCCGTTACAGATTCGAAATGGTAACGGGTACGTTACTAAGTTACCCAAAAAAATAAAGCGTTGCGGTAACGCCGTTACTTGTAACCCGTTAGCGCCAACACTGACTGCATTGCACACACACCGTCGGCATGGGAGTCTGAAGAGACAGTGACGCGCGCAGCCGCGATGCCCTTCGCAAAGACACTTATGACTCCTACTGCGTGAGCACTGGCGCGACTAAGTCATGCAGCAAGTGGTCTGATGCTCGCACCTGCTGCCTCCTACGCTGCGCCGCCTTCCGCCATCTGAAGTCCTATTTCGACTGCGACGCCCTCTCCGGTAATGCTTCCTCGCTCCGAAGCTGCTCCAGTCGCTTCCCTCTCCTCTTCGTGCAATTTGTATTACATTGCCGTCTTTTTGTCAAACCGCTACAGAAGAAGCGGCTACCTCACCGACACGACGCGCGCCTTTAGCACAAAGCCCGAGAACTGGCTGATTTCTATCATGCCGACGAACACACTACACACATGGACGCGGCAAGGCAAGGTGCAACCTACGTGGTCCGTGCAACCACACCGCGATCTACCCTTATCTCCACCACCGCGGTGTGCGCCCCCTCCCCCGCCGCAGCAGACGAGACAGCGATAGCGCTGGGCATCGCTGACAGCCGTATGCGCACAGTCCTCAGTGACTCAAAACGAGGAATCTTAAAACTACTCGGCAGGCTGCATCTGCATTCCCGCTGCACGCATCCTGCGTGGCAGAACTCCCGACCGCAAAATTAACCTTATCTGGGTACCCGCCCACGAGGGCAACTGTGGTGACGAAATGAAATATATAAAGTTCGGGCAACCTAAAAAGATTGAAAAATAATAAGTCCCTGCCTACACCACTCACGTATAAAAGTAAGGTAAAGAAGGGGCCGGCCGACTTGTCCGAGGATTAACAATCCCGGCGCCCGGCCCCACGGATCCAGGCGCCCTCGCTGAATCCCCCTGACTTTTACCGACATCACCAATGTTCATAAAAAGACGTGACGCCCTTTCCAGCCTCTCCAACCCGACCTCGACAAAGCATAAGCCACCCTGCTTCGAAGATGGCCGATGCACTCAATGCTTCGCCAATCCAGGCTATCATTGATAACCAATGAGGAATACGACCCCACATGCCCAAATTGAAACCACGGATAGTCCGCACCCGCTGCGGTGACTCAGTGGTTAGGGCGCTTGGCTACTGATCCGGAGTTCCCGGGTTCGAACCCGACCACGGCGGCTGCGTTTTTATGGAGGCAAAACGCTAAAGGCGCCCGTGTGCTGTGCGATGTCAGTGGACGTTAAGATCCCCAGGTGGTCAAAATTACTCCGGAGCCCTCCACTACGGTACCTCTTTCTTTCTTCTTTCACTCCCTCTTTTATCCCTTCCCTTACGGCGCGGCTCAGGTGTCCAACGATAAGTGAGACAGGTACTGCGCCATTTCTTTTCCCCAAAAACCAATTATGTATATAATAGTCCGCCACTCATTTCACATCCTCTGCGGGTGCGAAAAAATCCCTCCCCCACGGGCCCTTCTGCCAGCTCCCTCATCGGAATGCTGGTGCCAACTCCTCACCCAGCCAGATAAGACCACGCAACTTGCACTCATTTTATGGGACTAGTACGTCGCCCCCACCGGGGGACCGCACGGGACCCACCTGCTCTAATTCCCCTCTCCGGTGGCATATAAAGTTCTGTCTGTTTCTTCTCTCCCATTATTTGTGCCCCGACTCCGACAACTACGTGCTTTGAAGTAAACGCACATATAAAGCTTTCGCCTTTAAGTAAAGTGCAGGAGCACGAACACATGGTTATATTAGCGTTCATAAAATGGCTTTCGACCCCCAACACGCACTACTTTTCTTCGGGTTCGGCGTCGCTCGCATCTTGTCACTCCATCAAGAACAACTTCAGAGTTCCGCTGACATAGCAGCCGAATCATCTTGTACGGCCCGCAGTAGCAGCGAAAACGTTTTCACTGTGTCCACGGACAAATGCATGTCCAAACTCTGACTCGGTCAGCTGGCTTGTATTCTGCGTGGCGCCGACGAAGATTGTAATGTCAACGGTCGGTGCGCTACTCGTCTTGAGTGCGCAACCAGTCATGACGTCGGTGTTCTTCTGCGGACTGCACGATATAAACATAACGGTGCTGAAATGTAGTCGCGTGTCCTCTAGCACACTCCCTTAATAAAAGGGAGTGCTCTAGAGGGCAGCTTCGTCATCATCGTGACTATACCTAGTGCAGGGCAAAGGCCTCTCCCAAGTCTCCCCAATTAATCCTCCCCATTCCCAGCAGCGCCAACCATATGCCTGCAAGCCTCCTAATTTCATCCGCTCACCTAACTTTCTGCCTCCCCCTGCTACTCTTCCCTCCTCTTGGAATCCACTTCTTTACCTTTAATGACCAGCCGTTATCTTGCCTTCGCATTACATGCCCTCCCCATTTCTATCGCCTGATTTCGACAAGGATGTCATTAACCCGCGTTTGTACCCTTACCCAGTTTGCCCGCTTCCGGTCACTTAACGTAACACCTGTCATTTTGCTTTCGATGGCTCGCTGTGTCGTCCTTAACTAAAGCTGTACCATTTACATTACCTTCCACGTTTATGCCCCGTAGGAGAATACCGGTAAATTAAAGCTGTTGCACGCTTTTCTCTTAAGGGACATTGGTATCCTGCTCTTCATGATCTGAGAGAACCTGCCATATGCGCTGCACCCCGTTCTTACCCTTCTAGTTATTTCCCTCTCTTGATCCGGATCTGCTGCAACTACCTGCCCTAAGTAGATGAATTCTTTTACCACTTCGGGCACCTCGCTGCCGGTTGTGAACTGCTGTTCCCTTGCTAGACTGTTGACCATTACTTTGGTTTTCTGCATGTTAATTTTAGACCCACCGTTCTGATCTGTCTAACTCATTGATCTTGATTTGCAGTTCATCTCCTCTGTGACTCAGCAAGGCAATGTCTTAAGCCAATCGAAGATTATTTAGTTATTCTCCATTCACTCTTATCCCCAACTGTTCCCAATTCAGGCATCGGAATACCTCCTGTAAACAGGGGTGAATAGCTTTGCCAAGATTGTGTCTTCTCGCCTGACGCCTTCCTTATGGGATTTTTATTCCTGACTTTATGGAGGGCTACGGCAGTTGTACAGTTCATATATATGTCTTCCGGAATTTTGACATAAGGCTCATCTACACTGATTACGCAGTACCTGTATGACAACTGAGGTTTCCACTTGTCAAATGCTTTCTCATAACCAATGAAGGTTATATATTGGGGTTGTTTATATTCTGTACATTTCTCTGTCCCCTTATTTATAGTGTGAATATTATCTATTGTTGAATATCCTTTACGAAAGCCTGCCAGATCATTTGGTTGATTTAAGTCTAAGGTTGCCCTGACTCATACACGGTGGCTAGGTTTGTAACAGAGTCTGCCCTCCATCTTTCAACAGATCTGCGGTTACCTGAACCTCACCGGCTACTTTTTCCCTTTGCACTGTTCCTAATGGTTTCTTTACTTCCTCTTTCGTTACTGGCGGGATGCCGCAATGTTGTGTGCTACTGTCTCTATCATTAACGTTCTGATTACATTGGATACTATATAAATTTGTGTAGAACTATTTGTCTATATTAACAATCCTATCCATATTGCTAATGTCATTGCCCTCCTTATCCCTCAACGCACACATCTGGTTTTTGCCTATGCCTACTTTCCTACCAAGCCTACTCTCATTCCTACCCTCATATAGGCATATACGTGCTTACACTGGAGTGCAGCTAGGCGGCGACGTCGAGGTTGTCCTCATCGGCGACATCCTGCAACATGGCGTCGAGCGTTGTCATGTGGCCTCACTGCCGTTTACGAGGTAATGGTTCCACGGGGTTGCCTCCTTAAGTTTGGTTTGTAGGCGAAGGGAACGTGGAGCAAGATCGCGTCCAATGATATGTGTTGTGAAAGTAGTCGGAGGGTACTTACATGCAGCTCTTCTCCACTTTACCCCCTACACGGTGTCATTGAGATATCTACAGCAACCGAGAGGTACAGCCGTCTAATTTGGTTTTATGGAGTCAGCGTAAGTTCTCTCACAAAGCGGATTGCAAGCGGAGCTAGTTACAACTAGTAAGCAGCATTAAGAAAATAAACGAAATACATTTACGTCCTTGAACTGCCATGAAATATGACCGATATTAATCTTTCTTGATTTTAGAAGACATCAAGGCGCTGACTAACAACGCATTACCCATTAAAGCAAAAGTGTTATTGGTCCCGTTCGGCGGAAAACCCCGCATTGGCGCGACTGGGAAATTCGGAATCGTGGAATGTGTGTATTGACGTAGAAAAACAGGTTCGCTGCAAAGAAAAAAAAATGGGTCGGCTTAGCTCAGCTAACCCTAGCTATGCAAGCGAAATCACGGATCAAATGTGAGGTCTCTTTCTAAGGTTCTTGGGGCCGAAGCACAGTCTGACAGACAGACGGACCACGTGGGTCGTTGCGGGTTCCGCGCTTCGAGAACTCACTTCCAGCGGCTCGCCAGTCTCCGCCGCGGCTACTTAAAAGGCTCTTCGCTGTCTTCATTCGGTATCTTTCGCTCGCCGTCGAGCCAGGCGAAGCTCCCGCCCACAGTTGATTTCTGCTGGCCGTTTAGCGCGTTTACGCTCCCTATCGATTGCTAAATCCCTCGCACAGTTGGCCATGTCGACCGGGTGATCAGACTGGGCCCGTCCTCTCTGAGTACCCACTCTCGAGGACGTCGGCTCCGGCTGACCTGCTTCGTCCATAGCAAGAGGGCGGCTAAGCAGCACGCAGTCACCACGACGACGGCGGAGCGCGTGACTGCAGCTGCTGCGAGTCACGTGGTACGTCACGTGGTTACTTACGCAGCTCCGCTCCTCCTGTTCAAGCTCATTCGTACAGACGCAGTGAAATGAGAGCCGCGTGGATAGTGTTGCAAATGGGTTGCAAGCCCCAAGGGTAGCGTTGGCCTGGCGGCCTGGGGCAAAGCTGGAAACATCCGAAGGTCCCGGCAAAGGATGAGTCGACTGGCAACAGAACAACTTGTTTATTCTGGCATCGCAAAAGAGCAGCCGGTCAGGGCGACCACGTTACTCGAAGGAAGGAATCGAAGTCTCTCGTTGGCGTCCGGGGCAGCTCCCTTTATACCCACGGAGTCGAGGGCAAGAAGGAACGGCTTGGGAAGAGGCGTCCGATACGGCGACGCTTGAACATGTCCAGACGTGACGGGCGCGCCCGCCGGGCCGGCGCCGGTCAGACCTCCTCGCCTCCCAGTTGGGGAGCTCCTCTCCCCGGCTGCCGCGCTTTGACAAGCGTGGGCACCAACATGCACACACACACACACACACGCACGCACGACGACACGTGGCACTGAAACCTGCCTGGACGCGCTTGGCGGGAGGCGTTGCGGCAGCGATGAACGGGCCCAAAATGACCGCCACTTTGAACGAAGCCGCGGCGTCCGTTGCATCCGCGCCGGCTATACCGCGCGTCGTAGGCGAGACGTAACAGACCGCCCCGCCGGGAGAAGGAGATCCCGATGGTCAGGGGACTGCATCCGCTGTCCAGAGGGATGTCGCTCGATGATGCTCGTAATCGAAACCGGTCGTCCCTCGACGTTGCTTGAGCGCAGCGCACAGAGAAGGCCTCGTTCTCGGGTTCAGGATCACATAGGACACTGCAAAGTCACTTCGGGAGAGTTGCCATTTTTGTGCTCGTTCCCAGCAAGCGTTAGAACTACGCCGAAACGCAACCGCTCAGTCAGCAAGCACGAGACAACCCTCACTAAGCTCTGCCAGGCTCTTTCCCCTTTTATACTACTGCCTAGTTCCTTACAGTAGTCAAGCAGCACTCAGAACGCGTCCACAAATTGGAAAATTGCACTAGAAAGCACATAATCACTTTGAAACACTAAACAAAAGCAATATGTTAAAAATCCTGCCTCAGGAAGAAAACATCAGTAACCAACAACTTTGAGGCGGATTCCTACGTTAGGGGCTTCGACTTAAGCCATCGGCGTTACCGTTGAGACTCCCCTTTTTGTAACGCACCTCAAAGGAATATTGTTGCAAAGCGAGGCTCCAGCGCAGGAGGCGGCCATTTTTGGGAGATATGGTCTGCAGCCATTGGAGAGGGCAGTGATCCGTCTCAATGATAAACCTCGAGCCGGCTAGGTAGCATGACAATTTCTGAACGGCCCACACGAGACACGCACACTCTTTCTCAGTGGCGCTGTACGCCTGCTCACGACAGGTCAGCTTACGACTAGCATACAGGACGGGGTGTTCCACTTCTCCATTGTCCCTTTGGCACAGTACAACGCCCATGCCTCGCTCACTAGCATCGCACTGAACAACGAACCCTTTTGTGTAGTCTGGCGATCGTAGCACAGGCTGGCTTGTTAGGGCGCTCTTTAGGGCGCTAAAAGCTCTTTCCTTTGTCTCGCCCCAGACGACTGTTTGGGGCTCTGTTTTTCTTAGAGCATCCGTCAGGGGAGCCGCGATATCGGAGTACCTGGGGATGTACCTCTGATAGTAGCCGGCGACACCTAAGAACGACCGAATATCGGTCTTCGTGCGCGGTTGCGGGAAGTCTCGCACAGCGGCCACCTTTATTTCAGAGGGGCGGCGACGACCCTGTCCAATCACGTGACCGAGGTAGACAACCTCGGCCTGTGCTAATTGGCACTTGGGAGCCTTGACTGTCAAGCCCGCTTTGCGCAGGCGGGTTAGCACTGCCCGCAAGTGTGCCATATGCTCAGACCAGGATGCGGAGAATATCGCTACGTCGTCTAAATACGGTAAAGCGAATTCTTCCTGTCCCCGCAACACTTTGTCCATGAGGCTTGAAAAGCAGTATGGCGCGTTCTTCAAACCAAAACTCAAAACTTTAGGACGGAATGTTCCCATTGGTGAAATGAACGCCGCATACCTACTAGCCTCTTCTGTAAGTGGAACCTGCCAATAACCCCTGACAAGATCTAGGGTGGAAATAAACTGAGCGCTACTAACTTTCTCAAGGCGCTCCTCGATGTTAGGGATCGGATAAATTTGATCCTTAGTGATGGAATTAAGCCTGCGGTAGTCGACGCAAGGACGAGGTTCCTTGCCCGGTACCTCAACTAAAATCAAAGGGGAGGTATAATCACTCTCACCCGCCTCAATAACACCGAGCTGTAGCATTTTCTTTACCTCAGCCTCCATAATATCGCGCTGGCGGGGTGACACCCGGTACGCCTTAGATCGTACTGGCTCTGGGGAGGTAAGTTCTATATCATGAGTAAGGACAGAAGTCCTACCAGGCCTCTCAGAGAACTGACCTTGAAACTCTTGTAAGAGTTGGTGTAGTTCGGTTTTCTGCTCAGCCGACAGCGGTGCATTAATGATTAAGTCACTAATGACCTGATCAGTGTCTTCCCTGTTCGTCACTGAGCCTAGTCCCGGAAGCTCGACCGGAAGCTCTTCGGGAACGTTTACCATCATACACACCACTGCTTCCCGTTGTCTATAGGGTTTGAGCAGATTACAGTGGTAAACTTGCTGTGCTTTCCGCTTTCCTGGCAGACTCACCACGTAGTTAACATCCGACAGTTTTTGAACAATCCGTGCTGGGCCCTCCCACTGCACGTCGAGTTTGTTTTTTAGCGATGTGCGCAATACCATTACCTCATCGCCCACCTCAAAACGACGGGCCCTGGCTGTCCGATCATAATAAACCTTGGCCCTCTGCTGGGCCTTTGCCATTGCTTCACCTGACAACTCCTGTGCCCTTCTTAAGCGTTCGAGGAGACTAAGCACGTACTCGACCACGACTGGGTCGTCGCCCCTGCCTTCCCACGAGTCTCGAAGCATGCGAAGCGGAGACCGCAGCGAGCGACCGTACACCAGCTCAGCTGGCGAAAACCCCGTAGCCGCATGCGGCGCGGTCCTTAATGCAAACATCACCCCAGGCAGACACAGCTCCCAATCACTTTGTTGCTCAAAACACAATGCTCTCAACACGCGCTTCATGACGGAGTGGAGCTTCTCAACGGAATTCGACTGTGGGTGGTACACTGAGCTGTGTAACAGCTTTACCCCACACCTTTCGAGAAAGGCTGTCGTCAAAGCGCTGGTAAACACTGTGCCCTGATCTGACTGGATTTCCGCAGGAAAACCAACTCGCGCAAATATGGACAGTAGTGCATTGACTATCTCAACTGAGCTGAGTTCTTTAAGAGGCACTGCTTCAGGGAACTTTGTCGCTGGGCAGATCACAGTCAAAATGTGTCTGTACCCCGTGGCTGTTACCGGCAGAGGTCCCACTGTATCAATAACGAGCCGTCTAAAAGGCTCCGTAATGATAGGTACCAACTTCAACGGCGCCCTCGATTTGTCCCTTGGTTTGCCAACCCGCTGACAGGTGTCACATGTCCTCACAAAGTGTTCTACGTCACGAAAACACCCTGGCCAATAGTACTCTTGCAAGAGACGGTCCTTAGTCTTCTTAACTCCTAGGTGTCCGGACCACGAACCGCCATGCGACAAGCGCAACAGATCCTGACGGTAGCACTGAGGCACGATCAGCTGATCGAACTCGACTCCTCTGCGGTCTAGATACTTCCGGTACAGGACCCCACCTCTTTCCACAAAACGAGCATTTTTCTTGGCGATACCTTCTTTGACATTGCAGCGCATGTTTTCTAGGCTGCCATCCTTTTTTTGCTCTGCTATCAAAGCCGACCGGCTGACTTTTAGCAACCTATTAAGTCCATCGGACGTAGGCGCGATGAGCAAATCTGCAGATAGCTCTTCTAACTTTCCCGTGTCGGGCATTTCCTCTCCAGTACCTGGTGCCTTCAGCGCTACAGGCTCAATTTTATTCAGTTCGGACGTGCTCTGAGTATCAGCTTGCTGCGCCTCCGACCCTTTCTCATTGTTCGACAACGTCGGCCCCGCAACTACCGCCTTTGCAGCGAGCTCCCGAACTCTCGATCTGGTTAAGGCCTGAACGCTAGCCTCACCAAACAAAAGCCCCTTCTCGCGCAGGAGGTGATCGGACCTGTTCGAAAATAGGTACGGGTACTGGGGGGGCAGCATAGATGACACTACGGCCTCCGTCTCAAGTGCTCCGAAAGGTCCTTCAATAAGCACTTTTGCTACGGGCAGACACACGCTGTGAGCTTCCACGGCTTGCTTGATCCATGCGCACTCGCCCGTGAACATATCGGGTTCTACGTAAGAGGGGTGAACTACATCCATTGTAGCTGCGGAATCACGAAGCACTCGGCACTCTTTCCCGTTCACGAGGAAGTCTCGCATGTAAGGCTCGAGAAGCTTCATGTTCTCGTCAGTGCTGCATAATGACAAACACACGACTTCTCTTTTTGTTTCTGGACACTGCGCCGAAAAGTGACCCGGCTTCTGGCACGTATAACACACGCGCGCTTGCCTCCTCTCGAACCGCTTTCTGCGTTCGGCTTCGGCTGCCGCCGTCTCCTTACGTTCGGTCGGACTGCTTTCACTCGCATCCGCACTACGCGTGTCCCCCCTTGCTCTCATGGGTGTGAACTTCGGCCTCTCAGACTTGGAGCCAAATTCACCCTTTTGACCGTCCTTAGCTCCGCGAGCCCGACGCGTCACAAACTCCTCGGCTAGCTCGGCGGCTTTAGCCACTGTACTAACGTCTGGCCTATCCAAGACCCAGTACCGCACGTTCTCAGGTAACCGACTATAAAACTGTTCTAGCCCGAAACACTGCAGAATTTTCTCGTGGTCACCAAACGCTTTCTCTTCTTTGAGCCACTCCTGCATGTTTGACATAAGCCTGTAGGCAAACTCTGTATATGACTCATTTCTGCCTTTTTCATTTTCCCGAAACTTCCGACGGAACGCCTCCGCTGACAGCCTGTACTTTTTTAGCAGACTTGATTTCACTTGGTCGAAATCCTCTGCCTCCTCTCTCTTCAAGCGAGCGACTACGTCGGCCGCCTCGGCGGGTAACAAAGTGAGCAAGCGCTGTGGCCACGTTTCCCGAGAGAACCCCTGCTTCTCGCACGTTCGCTCAAAGTTAACCAGGAACAAACCAATGTCCTCTCCAAGCTTAAACGGCCGCATCAGGTCAGTCATTTTGAACGATACCCGTTCTCCTGCACCGTGTGCCTGACTTCCATTACGAGCGCGTTCCATCTCTACCTCGAGACGCTTCATTTCCAAAGCGTGTTGACGGTCGCGCTCGTCTTTCTCTTTTTGTTCTTTACGTTCGCGCTCGTCTTTCTCTTTTTGCTCCCTCTCCTCAATGGTCTCAAGGCATTCCGACAGCTCGTCATCCTCAGCCTCCAACTCAAGAATAGCCCTTAGCAGTTCTGGTTTTCTGAGTTTGTCTGAGACATTCAGACCCAACTCTCTTGCAAGCTCCAGCAATTTCGGTTTGCGCAACGACTTCAAATCCATGGCTGCTCCGAATGCTGCTTTCTCTACTGCCTACTATTGTCTTGCCGCAAACTAACCCGGCAGCAACGACAACCACAATTACCAGCTCTGTTTCTGACACTAACAAAAGCCTGGCAAAACTCAGAAGAAGAAAGTCCCGCACTCACCAAACCTCGCAGCCAAGAATTCAGCGCAGTCGTTCCGCTGCAGGCAACCAGTCATCACACAGGGCTCGTTGCACTGCTCCCGGATGGTCGTTGTGCTGCTCAGCATACAGTTGACCGCATATCTTCGCTGCTGGCCTCCGTTGTCGGGATCTCACCGCTGGCAACCAGTTGTTGCAAATGGGTTGCAAGCCCCAAGGGTAGCGTTGGCCTGGCGGCCTGGGGCAAAGCTGGAAACATCCGAAGGTCCCGGCAAAGGATGAGTCGACTGGCAACAGAACAACTTGTTTATTCTGGCATCGCAAAAGAGCAGCCGGTCAGGGCGACCACGTTACTCGAAGGAAGAAATCGAAGTCTCTCGTTGGCGTCCGGGGCAGCTCCCTTTATACCCACGGAGTCGAGGGCAAGAAGGAACGGCTTGGGAAGAGGCGTCCGATACGGCGACGCTTGAACATGTCCAGACGTGACGGGCGCGCCCGCCGGGCCGGCGCCGGTCAGACCTCCTCGCCTCCCAGTTGGGGAGCTCCTCTCCCCGGCTGCCGCGCTTTGACAAGCGTGGGCACCAACATGCACACACACACACACGCACGCACGACGACACGTGGCACTGAAACCTGCCTGGACGCGCTTGGCGGGAGGCGTTGCGGCAGCGATGAACGGGCCCAAAATGACCGCCACTTTGAACGAAGCCGCGGCGTCCGTTGCATCCGCGCCGGCTATACCGCGCGTCGTAGGCGAGACGTAACAATAGTAAAGCCACGGCCGCTCAATGACACCAAGTGCGTTGCAACTGAGTGGCCGTGGTAAAGCTTTCGCTTTAAAAGGTTCTCAAGCGGAAGTGAACCGGAGTCCCTTTGGTCGGGAGCCGGGCACTACTTCTTCACCAATGAGGATGTTCGCTCAGGAGGATAAACAGAGGATTTGTACAAGCACGTCACGCAGCAGTGTGCGCAAGTGACATTAAAGTAATAATAATAATTGGTGTTTTGGGGAAAGGAAATGGCGCAATATCTCTCTCATATATCGTTGGACACCTGAACCGCGCCGTAAGGGAATGGGTAAAGGAGGGAGTGAAAGAAGAAAGGAAGAGAGAGGTGCCGTAGTGGAGGGCTCCGGAATAATTTCGACCACCTGGGGATCTTTAACGTGCACTGACATCGCACAGCACACGGGCGCCTTAGCGTTTTTCCTCCATAAAAACGCAGCCGCCGCGGTCGGGTTCGACCCCGGGAACTCCGGATAAGTAGTCGAGCGCCCTAACCACTGAGCCACCGCGGCGGGCTGTCATTAAAGGAAAACTTAGTTTTAAGGGCCACTAATTAAAGGCAATGATTATGCGTGACGACGTGTATTACAGCAGGATGTGATGTCACGTGAAAAGCTCCCGATATCTGGGCACTGGTGCTCCAAGAAATCCCAAGCGACCGCAAGGACACCTTAAAACTATAGCGTCATATTTGCAAGGTGAACTTCAAGAATGAAGTTTGTGAAGGCGGGCTGGCTAGCTGTAGTTATGTACGCTTATTAAATACAATAAAGGGAAGTTTGACCGCCAGACCAGCAATCAATGTCTACAATCAAGGGTACATGGGAGCAAATATTAGAGACTTTTAGTATGGCGTATGAGCGCTTGCGTACGCTATACGCAAGCATTTAGCGTGAGGTAACAGAGGAGGTCGCACGACCACTTTTAGTTTATCGTATGCCAACCTGAACTCAACGATAGCGTAGTTTGCAGTGGCGCCCTCTGGTGTTAAGTTGTGAAAATATGTTGCGACAAAGTTTTTTCTATTTAGCCAAGGCATGGCCAAGGTAATCCAAGCCGCACCACCCAGATAGCCGGTTCCGTGGCCAAATGGTTCGTGCTCTGCACAGTGGAGGTAGGGCCCGGCTTTTTTTAGGTAACCGAACCGAGCCAGGTTCTTAATAACGTTATGGTGCGTACTAGCATCCTTTCGGACCCCTACTGCCTAGCGTTTTTAAGCTGGGACGACACCGAAGCCGTGATGATGCGCGAGCGTGAGCAGCAACGCAGACTTTATGCATCCAGGCGCGGCCTGCTGAATCTGGACACCATGCCCGACAGCACGTTCCGAAGTCACTTTAGGTTCGAGAAAGCAGACTTTCGGACGCTTGTGAACGCTTTAGAAGTGCCCGAATACATAACAAGCGCTCAGGGAGTGCGAGTGTCTGGGCGAGAAGCCCTGTGCATCTGTTTGCGGCGACTGGCCTACCCGAACAGACTGTGCGATCTGTAGGAATTCTTTCGCCGCCACTATTAAGTGATATCGAGCATTTCAAACAAAACAATGCTGCACTTCGAGTAAGAGATATGGATCACTGTTTGACAACCTGCTGTGTCACAAGTGGGTGAGCACGTCTTATTTGAAGGAAATGAGCAACGTAAGTTTTTCATTTTGCTCTTTTATTCTTCATGTCGCATGACATTCACAGCAGAAAGAAAAAAGAAGGAATTTACATAGCACTGTGAATAGAAGTCTTAGTATGTAATGAATGAGTTGCAGAAATCTAGACGCCAGATTCGTTGCTGTGAAAAGTGCTTGATTGTTGTGGCGTCAAGTACACTCAGCCTGAAACTGCGCAGGTCTCCCTTTTTGCTGTGCTATTTCCTTAAGAGATGACCCTGCGGAAGCATGGTGAGTGCTCTCATTATGTGTGTCATTTTCGTTGCATTATGTAAAACTAGATGCCTGTGTGCTGCGCGATGTCAGGGCATGGTAAAGAAATCCAGGTGCTCGAAATTAATTGGAGCCCTCCGCTACGGAGTCTCTCATAACCTGAGTCGCTTTGAGACGTTAAACCCCCATAAAACCAAAACCAAATGAGTCATGTAAGAGACACAATATGCAGAGTTGTCCATGTGAAGTCTTAAGATGTGGTTGTGTGTCAACACTTGAGCAGTTCCGATATCTCAGTTGCGTCTCATGTGATGTGGTTGATGAAAAGGGCAAGAAAAATTCTCAGACGATGGGAGCGCTCGCCAAGCAGTGTGTGATATCACTGCATGCCACTTGACTAAATCACGTCTTACTACTCAGTACTTGCAGTTTTTCTTTCCATATTCTATCACCATAATATTTTGTACACTGGTTACCACGGTTTAAACTATAACATGTGACTCCTTGAAGTCTGTAAACGTGAGATTAAGCTTAATCACATCTCATTGTTTCTCATTTCAGGCAGTTCACTTAAAAGGCGCCCCCCTGGACAACTGCTGGGCATTTATTGATGGAACGGCACGTCCCATATGTCGCCCATCAGAAGGTCAAAGAGTGTACTTCCCTGGGCACAAGAGAGTCCACGCACTGAAGTATCAAGACCTCATGTGCCCCAATGGGCTCATCTGTCAGCTTGACGGGCCAGATCCAGGCAGCAGGCATGATGCTGGTAAGTTTCATTATGGTAACAGAATAACTGTCGGCATTATCTGTTGTATTTCAGTTTTGCACTTGTCTGTTGTGTCATTATTTCCTATTCTTCTTTCTTTCCTTTCTCTGCCTTTGTTCCCATTCCTGCGTGTCTGGTTGCATACTGGGCATCACCAAGTTAACCTGCCTGCCTTCCTGCTTTTCTCTCTCTGTTTGGTACCCTATCACACATAAAGCATAAAGAAAGCACGGAGTGTGTATAACGCAATATTAATTTTGCTCTGATTTAATACGCAATGATATTATTATATATAGAGTATTCTATTCAGTGTCTGCTTACCAGATGTGCTGCTGTGAGCATTGTTCCGGTAATATTACAGAACATGGTATGCACCGAATTTTTTTCTCATTTCAGGAATCTTCAGAGAAAGCAAACTTTATGAGACACTTGAGGGGCTGGTACCTGGAAATGATGCAGTGATATATGGGGACCCTGCATATCCCCTGCGGCCGCTTCTCATGAAACCATATGGAGGTGAACGGCTCAAAACTGCTCAAGAAAACTTCAATGCTGCCATGAGTACAGTAAGGCAGGCTGTAGAATGGGGATTCGGGAGAGTAATTTCCCAGTTTGCTTTTCTTGATTTCAAAAAAAATCAAAGGCTGCTTTTGCAGGCTGTGCCTAGAATGTACAGGGTAGCCGTCATTCTCACCAACTGCCATGCTTGCATGTATGGTAACCTAGTCTTTAACTACTTTGACCTGGAGCCACCATGCCTCTTTGATTACCTCCACCCAAACCAGTCATAGACAAAAATGCTCAGGATTGGTTCAGTGTTTATTATTTGAACTTTTACCGTGCGCAGTACTTGCTTCACTTTAAAACCTTCTTCGTCTTACATGAACTAAATGAGCTGTCCTAGTATTAATAATGCGTTTCATATTGTTTGTGGGGTGCAACTTCTCGAAGCCGCTTGAGCTTTGAGGGACGCTGAAGTGGTAAATTCAGTTTCTCCGGGGTTCCTTAACATTCGTGGGCATTGTACAATACAGTGCTTGCATTCTAGGAATCAGCCACTGAGCTCTATTACCAATAAGCAGCCACTGTGGGCCACCATAATATGAAAGCAGCAGCTTTGGCATGTATTGGCGGCAGGAAGTGCTGTGAGCTTGCAGTGAAAGAATTTTTTGCATTCAGTTTGTAAAAATCCGTTATAATGGAGGCAATTAAAAGCACATAGTTCTGTCAGATAATAATTTTATTCTCTTGTCATTTTAGTCTTTGCATAATTTCCGTGCAAACGCATTCAACACATTTACTAGTGCTTGCTGGCTTGCACTGTTCGCCTCATTTTGTTGCCTTCTTGCTTGTACTTTGTTGGCACGAGCCTCCAATTCCAGCTCACGCAGCTTGAATTCATTTTCCATTTTTATGGACTTCATCTGCTGTCTTTTTTCCCAGCGCCTCTGTTTCATCTCGATGCGCACCTTTTCAAGTGCGGCACGCTCCATCTCGAGCTGCACGTCTTTCTCCTTCATTTCCCTTTCATGGCTCCATCTTTTTTCCAAAAATTCGTGATTTTCATCGCCCGCTGTTTTTGGTTTCCTTTTACGTGCAAAAGTATGTTTTCCAAATCGAATTAATCCATGACAATGCACCAAAAGAACAAAATCAAGACAGGAGAGCAAGACAGATCCACATTTGCCTGTTGGCAAAAGAATTTAGCACGTCTGTGTCGCACAAACTGATTGACTAATGAAACAGTTTGAATATGCAACTTGGTATGATACAGCTCAAATGAAAAGTTGCTTACTTCGCTTCATTTCAGCTGTAGGTGGGGCTCATGTTCTTCAGTTTCTTCTTGTACGTCTGTTGTAACCTTTGAGCTAGGCGTTTGCTGCGCACTCTGAAAGTTTTCAGCGTCAGTCGTGAAATAATCATCATCGACATCTCTGTCGTCGCACATCTGCTGCAGCACACAAGATGCTGTTTCGGGAGTGTCGGTGGCAGTCCCAGACGATGTTGGGTCTGAAAAATAAGGAGAAAATGTGGACCCTCTGTTACAACACTTAATGGGTGCTTTCCAAAATAATAATAATAATAATAATTGGTTTTGGGGTAAAGGAAATGGCGCAGTATCTGTCTCATATATCGTTGGACACCTGAACCACGCCGTAAGAGAAGGGACAAAGGAGGGAGTGAAAGAAGAAAGGAAGAGAGAGGTGCCGTAGTGGAGGGCTCCGGAATAATTTCGACCACCTGGGGATCTTTAACCTGCACTGACATCGCACAGCACACGGGCGCCTTAGCGTTTTTCCTCCATAAAAACGCAGCCGCCGCGGTCGGGTTCGAACCCGGGAACTCCGGAGGTGCTTTCCAATAAATTGCATTTCAGCACAATACGGCATGACCTTTTCCACTTGCTACACATCAAGTGCTGGCATAGGTTTGATTTATACACACCTTTAAAAAATAACGCCTAATACAGAAAGCTGCATACTTATAGTCACTTGTGTTTTTCTTTTATTTATGTATGTCACTTATTTCTTTGTTGTTCTTTTCATCCAGTTGGCAATGTTTATGTACCACACTAAAGTGGAATGACTCACGCTTACATCATGCTTAGCAAGTGAACCGAAAAGGAAGTTGGTGTGTCCTTACATGAGTCACTGTGATGTGGTGACACTCTTACAGCAGCGGCGCAGGCATTATCGCGCACTCCTGTAGCAAACGTTTTATTTGCAGCAGCTTGTGCCTTGCGGCTCTTACACTTGTATCCAAATTCTCTTGCGAGGTCAGAGATCTCCTGCAGGAGCTTCTCTTTCTCCTCATATTCCTCCTCTGTGCCTCACCTGTGAGGATTCATACGGTACAAAATAAATTTGCTAATTCATACAGAGAAAAATGTGTAAGTGCCATATGTATACACACTTCACATCTCATTTAAGGCTTTCAAGAGCCTTGATTTGTTTTCACCCAATTTTGCTTTTTTTTCTTGCAAACAGTACCCAGGCGTCACAGAGTGCAATTAGTGCGTTTTCCAGCAGAAAACGGCAAGAATGTTTCATCGACAAATGTACGAAAATGATTACGAACTGTTAATTCACTAAGAAACAGTAAAAATTACAATCTAGAATTTATGTGCTCAGTACTTTGGGTATGGTGGATTTATTTCAAACTTCAAAGGATCGACCGGCAAAAAGTAATCGATAAAAAAATATTACGACTGGTTGCAAAATCTGCCCGCACGGAAATGGCAGAGAACAAGTTGCCAAAGCCAACGTTGCATGAAATATTATTTGTCGTGTTCGCTAGTTAGCATTTTAAAGCACCCTATCGACTAAGTGATGCGTGCTGAGTTCTGACACGGGCCACTAGAATTTCGCCTCCATCGAAATACGGACCGCCACGCCCTGGATCCAACTCGCGCCTTTCGGGTCGGCAGCCGAGCACTATAGCCACTGAGCCACCACGGCGGCGCAGTGAAAAAGAGGCCGTAGTGGCGAGCTCGAGTGGTTGGGTGCATCTACTGAACTGCAAGTATGTTCGAGGTAGAGTTTAAGCATTACATAAAAAAATCGGCTACTTGCTTGAGCAAGTTCGTTCTGTCATTTGCGATGAACTGGCCCAGAAGAAGGTCGAGCCTTTCTCTCAAGGCCCGGGCAGTGAACGGCTTTCCGCAGGCGAAATTCACATTTCTCAATATGTTTTTCCACTGTGCAGCGTCCTTGAAGGGATTTTGTGCGTTTACCTCCCTATGTAACGCTAAATCGTCTGCGAATGTAAATCGCAGGCGAGGAGCGGAATTTTTTGCGCTGTCGACACGGTGGCTGCCATCTGAGAAGTACGACCAGGATGTCAACGCACACACGTGCTACGAGCACTTGACGCAGCGTTGCTGCGACGTGCTTGGTGGCTAGCCTAGACGGACCAGCTAACCGCCGAAACGGCTACTTTTGGCAAGGCTGTGACTAAATTTCCTTAAGAATCCAAATCAAGGCAATTCACAGTCGGTTCTGTCTTGTTAGGGTTAAGAGCTGCGGAATCGTTACACAGAATCGAAAATTGGGCAAGTTTATCCCTCTTTCTTTATGCTGTTGGCGAGGCGAGGCAAAGCGAATATCAAGTGTGCCATTTAAAGCAATGAATATGCCTAAAAACCCAATAACATTGCCGAATTCTCTCCGAAGCGGGGGACGTGGGCGCCGCCATCTTGACAACGCTATTTTTCCTAGCGTACGCAAGAGCACGCACGCTAAATTCGAGAAATAGCGTACGTAACGCGCACGTACGCTAAACCTCGGTTTGGAATAGAGTTTAGCTCATGCGCAGTACGAAACACGCTATTCTATAGCGTACGCTGTGCCTTTGCGTATGTCTGCGTACGCTATACTAAATGTCTCTAATATATCTGGCCGGGACACTTAGTTACAAAACCATGCGGTGCGCAAACATCGACACGAGCTTTCAAGCTCGTGTTCCTGTAGATGAAGGAGAAACGACCGCAAATGATGCCGATGCTTACTTTGTTAGGTACCGCAAGCTAATGCCTTCAGCGCACAAAACATCAGTGGTCCAGAAAGAGGCTTCTGGTCAACAAATTCAATGTCTAAGGGAAACCCTTGTTTGCTTTCAACGCTGATTGTGTACTGGCGGCGTTGCATCGAAGTTTGATCAAGGTCAATTTAGAAACTGAGAATTAAGCGAAGCGGAGATATTATTGTTGCCCTTCATTTTGCTTTGCCCTTTTTACGCACATAAAAAAAAATCAACAGCCGTGTGCTGTACAATCAAAATTGGCCTTTGAAAAATAGGTTGTTTCAGGAAAGGAAACGGTGCATGAATTTTCTAATCACGGCGGACACAACAACAGCACCGTAAGAGAAAGGAGGAAAGTGGTAGTGAAAGAAGAAATAAAGGGTTGCCGTAGTGGAGGGCTCCGGAGTAATTTAGATCAACAATAGGTCTTTAATCGCACAGAACACGGGCGCCTTATTTTTCCTATAAACTATAATTTTCAATATACTACAAGAACACGGCAAAAATGAAAACAAAGATGACTCAGGGACCCGCCGCGGTGGCCCAGTGATTAGGGAGCTCGGGTACTGATCCGGAGTTCCCGGGTTCGAATCCGACCGCGGCGGCTGTGTTTTTATGGAGGCAAAACGCTAAGGCGCCCGTGTGCTGTGCGCTCTCAGTGCACGTTGAAGATCCCCAGGTGGTCGAAATTATTCCGGAGCCCCCCACTAATGGCACATCTTCCTTTCTTCTTTCACTCCCTCCTTTATACCTTCTCTTACGGCGCGGTTCAGGTGTCCGCCGATATATGAGACAGACACTGCGCCATTTCCTTTCCCCAAAAACCAATTATTAATATTGCTCAGTGCACGTTAAAGATCGCCAGGTGCTCGAAATTATTCCGGAGCCCTCCACTATGGCATCTCTTCCTTTCTTCTGTCAGTTCCTCCTTTATCCCTTTCCTTACGGCGCGGTTCAGGTGTCCACCGACATATGAGATAGATACTGCGCTATTTCCTTTACCCAACAACCAATTTACTATTTACATTTCTGAAAAAGGAAATGACGCAGTAACTGTCTAACATGTCTTGGTGGACATTTGAACTGCGCCGTAAGAAAGGGATAAAGGAGGAATAAGAAAGGAAGAAAGGTGCCGTAGTGGAGGGCTCCGGAATAATTTCGACCATCTGGAGGCCCAACGTCCACTCACATCGCACAGCACACGGGCGCCTTTGCGTTTCGGCTCTATCGAAACGCTGCCTTAGCTGACTGGATTGATCGCGTGTACTCTGGCGCAGCAGACGAGTGCCCTTTTTTTCTGACGGCCCGAAGTTTCATGGACTTCATGGATTGCAAAATTCTTCGTCATTGTCGCCTCATATTCACATTGTGAACAAAAATTTTCAGGACGCTTAAGCTTCGCCTTTAAGAGTGGAACGCGACAGTGTGTTCCAGCACTTCCAGGGAGTCCACGGAACGCCATCGCCTGTTCGACCCGACGCCTTGCCCGTTAGAGAAATCGCTCTGCTACGTAGAGTGAAACGGACGCGCGGAGCAGCAAACCACGTAGTATCGCTGCCAGGCGCCTTGCCGAAACGCGCGGGACTCAAGTTGCAGTCTCGGTTCGTCGGCACCCAGTTCTCGACAAACCCGATGCCACGAACGCCAGCGTAGTTTCCTCGCCGAACGAAGGGGCAGCAAGCTTCGTGGTGAACACGTTTTGGATGTGCGCTGCGTTGTTCGCCGCTCACCGCGTGATTCCTGCGTGCCCTCACGGCCTCACAACGCCCAAACTAGAGATATGTCAGACGCGTCACTTCCATTCCTTAAAATCAATTTTCTTTTCATTTTCCTTTCCTTACGGCGCGGTTCGGGCGCCCGCAGAGATATGGGATACAGGCCTCACTTCCTTTCTTTAAAACCAATTTTCATATTTTCCTTCCCTTGCGGCGCGGTCCGGGTTGTCCACCAAACATGTGACAGGCATCCCTTCCTTTCCTTGCGCTGCCGTCGCGTGCTATCTGTTAAGGCAGTTGGGTACATTGTGAGGAGGAGGAGGAGGGATTTTTCCCTCACGGCCGACGCCGGTGACACCGGCTTTTCTGCCACACGAGTTCCTTAACGCTGTCGCATTGACATTGTGTCTGCCCCTAACATCCTCACATTTACTTTCAGTTGTTTAGACATGTGGATTCCTGCTTAATACCAGTTGAATTAAGGATCAATAAACCTATAGCGAAAATCATCAACCGCTACTTGAGTGGAGGGCTTCGGAATAATTTCGACCACCTGTGGACCTTTTAAGTGCGCTGGGCGCCGTAGCTGGCTGACCCGCTCTTTGTAGTAAATGCAACCGTAATAGCATAACAGTATAAACGCTTTGTCGCCCCTCCCTTTGTTCCCTCGAGCACGAATCCCTCCGCAGTTAGCAGTTGGAACGCTGCATCCGCGGAGTGGGAGTGCGGGGCGGAAGGCTGTCCCCCATATTTCCACAATATATGAAACCAGAAGAACGGCGAAAACATGGTCATTTTCCTGATCCGCTTATATTTCTACGTGATCCGGGCGTAGAGCGCAGAATCTGGACTCTGCGCACAAAGGCGGCGCCCCAGATGTCCCGTGAAAACTACCATAATACTAATAATAATAATAATTGGTTTTGGGGGAAAGGAAATGGCGCAGTATCTGTCTCATATTTCGTTGGACACCTGAACTGCGCCGTAAGGGAAGGGATAAAGGAGGTAATGAAAGAAGAAAGGAAGAAAGAGGTGCCGTAGTGGAGGGCTCCGGAATAATTTCGACCACCTGGTTATCTTTAACGTGCACTGACATCGCACAGCACGCGGGCGCCTTAGCGTTTTTCTGAAAACTACCAAGCAAAGTACAAATACGTCTGTACAAATTTTAATTGTCATTATATTGTTATTGCTACTACTCTTCTTATAATTTTTCTTGCATTGAGTCTTTGTGTTGAGTATATATTTTGCCTGCTGCACCATGGCCTCACTGTTTATTTGTAACTCAACTCTGATCAGGTATCTCTTCTTCCCGCCGTGTGCTTGCACTTTATGCTTCTTCTCCCGATGTAGTTTGGGGCTGAGTTTAGAAATTATGTATGCCCACCAGCTGTAGGGCCTAGTAAAGGGGCCTGCTAGATAAAAAATAACTAAAAACAAGTTATGCAAAAAGTTTTAGGACACCACCGGAAGCTGGCTGTACTGCTCATAATTGGCGCTACCATCTGGTAACCTCCACGAAGTGGCCACGTGAGAAAGCAAAGTTTCGATACGAGATTCCGCAGTTGGGTGTTGTTGAATATCTTTGCCACCTACTATCATTTCTAAGGCGAAAACCTTTAATGGCTCATGTTGCGTCCGTCCGTTACTCTTTTGCGTCCATGGTCTTCGAGATCACCCGCCCGCGCTAGCGCAAGCGGATATTCTCGGAGGCCATGTTTCGACATTGGTAGTTCACTGCGCATGCGCTAGGCGGCGCCACCAGCGCAAGCGCTACGTCCGCGCCAGACGCCTCGCAGCTGTCGACCGAGCCGGGTGCCGCGCAACCTCCCTCCTGGCGCTCGCTTCAATTGAGTCTCAGAATGCGGACAAACGCAAGTACCTAATTAAAATCTGACCCACACATCAGTGACACAAGCAGCAATAATAATATTAATAATAATAGTAATAATAATTGTTTTTTTGGGGGGAAAGGAAACGGCGCAGTATCTGTAAAGGATCGAGTGAAAGAAGAAAGGAAGAGAGAGGTGCCGTAGTGGAGGGCTCCGGAATAATTTCGACCACCTGGGGATCTTTAACCTGCACTGACATCGCACAGCACACGGGCGCCTTAGCGTTTTTCCTCCATAAAAACGCAGCCGCCGCGGTCGGGTTCGAACCCGGGAACTCCGGATCAGTAGTCGAGCGCCCTAACCACTGAGCCACCACGGCGGGGCAACGGCAGCAATACCGCCCTGAAGGCTTTCGCCTCACCGCGCTTTAGGTCAACAAAGTGCCCCCCTGAATTTTTTTTCTCTTTGTGAAACGGCAAAGATTGTTCTTCCAGCAGGAGTGCAAATGGATACAACAAACAGAGAATAAAAAAATGTTTATTCAAAAAGTCCAACGTTAAAATTTAAAATCGCATTACAGCCGTGGCAGAGGTGAGAACTGATTCACTGCAATCGCATTTGGAGTCCTATCGCGGCCTTGGCAGTAACGGCACAGGCATTTTCAAAAATATTATCTGTACATGTGCTCCAATGACAAACATTTACAGTGCATGTCAGCAAGAAAAAAATGCCTTAAAGATTGAATGAAAATAAAAGCTCCCTAAATCTTGTGTTGTGCAAATAAAACATCGGTTACAATAACAAAAGCAGAAAAAGAAAAAATCTGGAACTGCTCAAGCACTAATTACGTGCAGCCGTTCCCGTGTGGGCCTTTTCAATGGGACACGCTGTCCGATTCAGCTCAACCTTCGTTTTTCTCCGACTCATGTCTCCGGTTGGTTGAGTCCTGGGCGGTGCCGAGAGCCTCCATGTGAGGCAGGCAGGTGGGGAGGAAGCAGCCCTGGAAGGAGAGGGCGAAAAACATTCAGCGGCTGTGGGGATATTTCAATGCCATAAACTAGTCTGGGTGATTACCGCTTCTGGAAAAAAGATGTCGAGGACCTGTCGCGATACGCAAGTTGCTGCTCGTACTCAAAGAAGAGAACGATGTAAACAATAGGTACGAGTGTAAAAAAATCAAGGAAGCTTGGCAATGTGTGCGCTTGTAGAACAGTCTTCCACGCGAACCAATAGCTGATGATTCTCAACAATGAGAGTTCTGTTCCACAGGGCCAAGTGCAAAGAAGTTGTACACATGCCTGAAAGGCCACATCGATGCATAACGAGTCGTAGTAGAATTCACGGAAATGTTTCTGATATGCAGCTCAGCTGGCCCCATTCTAAACACTTTAAAATCAGCCTGTATCAGGAATCCATGTTGAACACACTGTAAAGGCCGCATCGCAAGATACCAGTAACGGCGCTGCACGTCTTACAAATAGTAACATTCAATATATGCAGGCCGGCTGCACTGAGCCTTAGTTATGTAATGAACGTTAACCCGTGCAGAAGCCGTTTTTTGATGTTGCCACTCAGAATGCATTTCGCTTTTTCGATTCCGATGGTTATAGGCACACGTTCTGCCTTCGTTGACATTATTAGTTCTGTGTGCCGCTAATATTCACAGCAGTTTTACCCAACGTGACTATATCACAGACATAGAATAACGGCTCAAAGATTTTTTGCGAAGATTTTGTTCTTGCAAGTAGCCATAACATTTTGTTCCGTGAATAAAAATTTCTGCAGAAGCCTGCAACAAACTTTCATGGGAGGCATTTTCATATCAACAGTATTTTATCTATTATGAGTGACTTCCCTGTCGTCGCGACCGACCTCGTTTCTGCTAGGAGGAAAAGGAAAAGCTACGAGAATATTTAATACATTCGAAGCAGTGCGAAAGAACAATTCGTGCTGCGTGGAAGAGGAAGAAGAGCAGGCAGTGCCGAGAGACGGAGAGCTCGCCCTAGGCCAGCTGGGAACAGACAAGGCAACAGGGAGCGAACGATTTTGCTCGTGGTTGGCACCCGTCGGATTAGTGCTTACGCACGAAAAGAGAAATTTGTAGCTCTGACAATGGCGCGTAGGAAGACACAATGTTTCGTTTTGACACGAACTAGTGCAGTCAGCAAAATAATTTCGTGTCCTTGCGAATTCGCTAACACAAGAGTAAATAATGATCGGTGCGTAAAGTTACGCTTAGACGTAGTGTCAGGTGCCCGAGGCATAAGCACGCGCAAGCCTCCGCACGTACACAGAAACAAGAAAGCCGGGGAAGAATTCAGTTTACTCATTAAACCAGTGCCCACAAAAAAGCGACTCATTGGCGCTGATTCATCAGATGCGCTATAGCCGCATACAACTTAAGACAGAAGTGGCAAATGACCCTCAAAAGAGCCCCATTCCAGCCGATGGTGTCGGCCGATTCTCCACCTTGACCGACTATCCCCCTCTGGCCCTTGACCCATCCCTATGGACCTCCTATAGTCGAATACAAGTCAACAGAAAAGCAGCTTTTCAACGTCAAAGGACCCTCATCCATCCAGTAGAGTAGGTCGATTGCCATCACCCTTTATGCAAGACAATGCAGGGAGCGGCGCAACAATGCAGAGGCGGCTATCCCTGACCATGGAGCTGTAGGGACTGGACTGTCCTCTTTCATCTGCCTACTGACTCCACGAGATTGTTGCACCAGCAGGGTGATTGGAATCGGCTGACACCAACTAGTACGCTGGGTTTTCCTTCGAACAGCACCCTTGATGCTGTCGCGTTAATAAGATTTTGAACTCCTAACCGACCATTGAGAAGAAGGACACGACAAAGCTAAAGGCCTCTTCACCAAGTGTAGGAAACTTCATTTGCTTTCAGTTTCAACTACTACAGCGCACCTGGTGACTGAAGGAGACGTGATGTAAAAAACAAACAAACAAACAGAACAAATCGTGGACATGCACGCAGCATGGCAAGTTAATGTCCGCGGCTGAATTGTCTGAGCCATCGGGGAACGAAGCTGCTTTCTTATCGCCATCGCAGGTTCGAGTCGTTCTCGAGGATAAAGTTATTTCAGCTGCATTCCGTTGCCATGACAACACTACGACGCTCCAGTTGGATTTCCGCCGCCCGCTACAGGCGTAATTGGCGCTGACGTCAGCATTGCCTGGACTACGGTATGTAGAGCAAGTTTCTTGCCCCAGAATCAGCCCTCCTTCGCAATTCTACAAGAACCAGCTGCACGCACGCATTTATCTCGGAGCCTTTTTCTTCTTAGGAAGTGCTGCTTTGCTGCTCCTCTGCCTCCACTGCCATGTGATTGCGCTCTGTCACGTGACTCGACGCACCAACCACATAGCAGCGGAAACTGTCCACACGCTCTGAGTGCTGCGCAGTTGACACCCCTCCAAAACCACTGTTCTCCGTGTCCGAATTCATGCCTCACTCTCATTGGTTGACTATGGTCTGACGTCATGACCTATGCTGAACAGTAACAAATTATATGCAGCGACGAGCACAGCTTTTTCTCCGGACGTGAGATATAACGCTCTTGCGCTCAAAAGAAAAGTAAACCATGATTGAAGTAGTACAGCACGCAGTCACACAGCTGCAGAGTTGCAAGATGAAACCTACCTCTTATCATGAACTCGTGGTGCATGATGGCTCCGATGCTCGGCCGCGTAGCGGGTTCCGGTTGTAGAATCCACCGGATGAGGGCGGCCGCTTCGGGGGACACAGTCGGGGGAATCTCGAATTTGTTCCTCTTGATTCTGGCCAAAGTCTCTGCCTTCGTCGTTGATTTGAAGGGGGCACGTCCCACTAGCAGCTTGTACCTGCGGAAAGCAGTTTGCGGCCTTTCAGTGTCCGCGGTAATCCGCACACTATCTGGTGGCCGACATCTCAGCCCTGCACAGCTTGAAGGAGTGCGGGCACAGCAATGCTACGACACCCCTACCGGCCAATCACCACGAAATGGTAACGTAATTGCGGGCAAACGACGCTCGTGATGCACGGAAGAGCCCGGTTTTGAACGTGAAGAGTATGATCTGATTATTTTAAGATGAAGAGGAATATTATAGCATCTTTTGTCCATAGTATTTTCTCTGCAGCAATCATTACTTCCTTCCTGGAATATACGATTACCCGGTTGCGCACCTGAGAATCACGCCAACAGGTTTTCAACCGTACTTTCTCGGCAAATGAATTAACTGAACTTCCCTTCTGGTGGCCGGCGTCGGCGAATTCCAACATAAGAGGCGTGTCAGTGGAAGGACTTTGCAGACGACTGCCAGCCAGGTCGGTGGCAATGAGGGTTTCAAAGAATAGTTTGGGCTAGTGGCGTAATTAGATCGTTGTGAGAAAGAGCCTGAACTGGATGAGACAGGGAAGAAGAAAGAAGCACATTTGCCGTCTTTTTTAATTCCTTGTCTCGTCAAGTCTGCGCTGTTTTATGGAACAATTATAATGACCGCCATATTTACTGATTCTTAGGTTTTCTCATAACCGAAAATTAAAGCACTATGAAGGTTCACAAACAGTAAAGAATAAGGGTCATGATATCTATCACAAATATCCGCAAGTGCTTTGTCCCTATAAAAGCGCGCCTATCAAAATAGTGGAATGGGCAAGCACAATTCATCCCTGCGGGGTACAGTGACTAGTTGAAATACAAAAAATTATGGGGCGTGCAATTTGCATTAACTAAATTAACCACTTGTACATGGCGCCTTGTTCATTCGTAAAATTCACATCTATTTGAGTCGACGTAACCCGACTGCGAGCAGAACTACGATGTTTGAACACAACCCATCACCACCGTCAACTCTGGCCCGACTTGCTTCACCAGCTCAAAATACGAATAAATGCCACGTCCATGATTTCTTCCGTCGTTATTATCACCAAAAGGCAAGACAGGTAAGGTTTTGCCAGTTTTTATATCCACATTTCAAAAAGTAGACTCTTCCTTTAATACTTTAACGGGCGAATATACCTATACGATACGTATGTCGAACTGTCGTTGCAATCATTAACGTGTAACCAGTTGCAAACAGTTCTGCGCAGTCATCAGGTGAGACTCACATGATGCACTCGACGGCCCAGGTGTCCGCTTCGTAGCTGTAGCCCTTCAGGGTCAGCATCTCGGGGGCCATGTAGTTGGTGGTGCCGCAGATGGACGTCATGAGTTTCCCCGGGTAGTGGACGCGGGTGGCGAGTCCGAAGTCGGCCACCTTGAGTTGCGAGCCTTTGGTGAGGAGCAGGTTTCCGAGCTTCAGGTCTCGGTGGATGACCTGCTCCTGCACCAGATACTCGCAGGCGAGCAGCAGCTGGCGCAGGATGTGCCGCACCTCTGGCTCCGTCAGCGTCTCACGGCACTTGTGCAGATCCTCAAGAGGCTGCGGAATAAATGCGCTAATGAAGCCTGGGGAAGACCGTTGAAGGCTAGGCGCGCTTAAGAACATGATAAAGAAAATGGGGTCCCTCAGGATTTAGCTAGGCTCATGCAGCAACAAATGAGAAGGGTCGGGGGCCTGTAGTCTACAGAATGCAAACATTTTAAAGCCAAACTCAAACACCCCTTTCTGTGTCCCTTTAAGCACCATTAAACGAAATGAAAACGAACCTTGATGACATTAGCCACATTTTCGAATGTACGCAAGGAAATTAGTGGAAATATATACCACCGGAAGGAGGAATGTTAACACACCTGTCTTGTGCATAGCTCCAAGATGATGTACACGTTCTGGGCGTCCTCAAAGTGGCTGTGGAAGCGAACGACGTTCTTGTGGCACAGGGTTCGGTGGATGTTGATTTCGTCTTCGAGCTGTGGACACCAAATTAATGAGTAACCTCGGAAAAGGTTGAACTAAGCATGAAGAAAAGAAAGTAAAGTGGTGGACTAAGAAGCTTGGTACTTATGATTAATA